>ML688386.1:416645-445519 GCA_007922175.1 Pelusios castaneus | reverse complement strand
CTCGCAAACTCCCCTGTTTGCAGTCCCTGTTCGCAAGCTCCCCCTGGCTTGATCTGGTACAGCAAACTAGGAGGTTAAACTAAATGTACCACTGGCTTGAAAATAACATTGTATGGGGCTTGAGGTGAGACACTGCAGTGAAAGAATGGTTTGCTACTGTGGTACAGGGCAGCTGGTGGAAAGCCTGGAGGGATGGGCTGATATAGCACGGTCCTTGTATGTGACCATGGAACTCATATATAGATTCGTCTCAGTTCCAGACGAGGCAGGAGAGACACAGACACGTCAGACGAGACAGCTCAGGATGAAAGCACGTGGGCTAGGTGGAGGGACTGGGAGGGAAACGCGCGACAGCCGAGGGGGCGGGGCTTCCTTGCCTGCGTGTGGCGCGCGGAGGCGCAACAATGCGTTGATTTGAGCAGCGTGCGCTGCCCGGGTCGGGTGGGGAGACGTGCGGAGTGAGGCGTTTGTGGCCGTTAACTAGAAGGGAAACGTCTCGCCGGTTGCGGGTCACTGCCCGGGGCGGGGCACAGTCAGAAGCGGGAGGGTGTTTCCCGGCCCCCCTCCCCCGTGCTGGAGACCCCATTGGGTCCGGCAGGGTCACGGTGACGGGCAGTCTGCCGGGCCGGTGCATTGAGGGCACGAGACCTGCCCTGGGCAGAGACCGGAGCGAGGCGGCTGCGGGGGGCGGGGAACGCGCGGGCTGCGCCGTGGAGAAACCGCCCGGCTGCTCTGGGGCCCGAGCGAGCTGTTTGGGCGGCGGACTCAAGGGTTTGTCTGGCGGCCGGGAGAGGTGACGCCTCTGAGCACTGGCGTGGACAAATAGAGGAGGAGTCCTGTGCCCCCATGTTGTGTTTGCACCTCTGGGGGTCAGTCGGGGGCGGTTTGCCCAGGCCCCTTTGCAGGATTGGGGGCCAAAATACTTCACGTTTGCGAGTCTTAAAGGTGGTGGGAGAGTGAACAGATGCAAGCAGGTGATGCTGTTGTAGGACTGGCAAGACTGTTGCTCTTTTTCAGTTACCACTGACCAGCGGGATTTTGAGACGAAAGATCTGTCATTAGCTAGGCTTTGTCATGAAATGTGCGTGTGTGGTCAGCATGGCTCCCGTGAGGCTCAGGGGTCTGGATTTAGATTGGAAATCTTACCTTTTCTTTACAAACAGAGTCCTGTGGCACTTTTAAAGACTAACCGATTTATTTATCGCATGAGCTTTCGTAGGAGAAAAATCTCACTTTGTCAGACACTTCGAAGAACTTCAAAGCTTCTGACGAAGTGGGATTTTTCTCCCACGAAAGCTCATGCAATAAATAAAGTTGTTATACTTTAAAAGTGCTACAGGACTCTGTTTCTCTGCAATAGTAGACTAACATGGCTACCCCTTTGGATCTCCTCTTTATAGTGTTTTTTAATTCAGTGGGGAAACTGACTTCCTTATTTATTCAGACTAAAAGCTTGGAAAATATGCCCACCAAATGTAATTGAGAAATAATCCCTGCACCCTTCCAGAAAAAAAAAAAAAAGGACCAGCAGAACACACAAACTTGGACATCAGAGCTACATCTAGTTTAATGTTTTGGACTCTTCTTGTCACAAGAGGAGATCAAAGTAATTGAAAGTCCCTGGGGTCACAGTTGACTAATACCAACATTTTGAAACTTGATTGACTGAAGCTGGATATCTAAATGCAAATTTCAGCACCTAAACGTTTAATTGGCCTGATTTTCAGATGTTTTAACTTCTGCTGAGGTTAGTTAATTGTGGAGACTCAACATCTCTAAAAAATGTGGGTTGCTCAGATATGATGTCTGCCTGATTTTCAACACAGAAGTTTCACTTTCAGTGAATATCAGGCATTGGGCACTGCGAGAGCAGGTGGATGAGGGACCAAATCCAGGATAGCAGAAGATTAGAAAGGATCTACTAATGGTCTGAATTAGTACAGTGGTCTACCTATAACGTTCACAAAGAGCATGGCCTTGAGTTGCAGACTGTTAATCTTTTGATCCAAAACGTCTGTTGATTTCAAAGGGAATTGAAAGAGCTAAGCAATACTTGAACCACACATCATCATCTAGGACGTGAATCTAGGACATTAATAGATTTCATTTTAGAGATACAGTTTAAAGTGTTATTTTTTTGCTTAGTATGGAAAAAGTTTTATTTCCCAGTTTCGAGATTGCCCCACTCTTGCTTTTCTTGTAGATGGCTAAATCTGAGCCTCGGGAAAGAAACTATGACAACATGGTAAAAATGCTGGAGGACCTGAACAGAGACTTAGAAAAACTGCTGGAAGAAATGGAGAAGCTATCAGGTGTGGCTTTTTTTCTGGGGAATCTATAGAGTTTGCTGCTAGACATGCTGCTAGAGTTTGCTGCTAGGATGAAAGCATTACAGCACTACATAGAAATAATAATACTAAACATGGTAAGGGTAGAGTAAAGTAGTTTCCAAACTTCTCTGTAGAGTAGAAATGTAAGAGAAAGATTGAGATCTACTAATCTAAATGAGACTGAGGTCTACTAATGGTCATAATTTATTACACTGAAGGATATGTCTCAAAG
Organism: Pelusios castaneus; assembly: GCA_007922175.1. Lineage (NCBI taxonomy): Eukaryota > Metazoa > Chordata > Testudines > Pelomedusidae > Pelusios > Pelusios castaneus. The sequence goes on along the minus strand of ML688386.1, from coordinate 442,957 downwards.
GGAACATTGGTACCTGACATCCTGGGATACTACAGTGATGACAAATGTGGTATAAATGGCTGCAGAAAGAGACAGACTGGTCATATTAAACACAGTTAGTAACCTGGATGGCAATAGGTCATCTCCAAAATGAAAATCACAGAGTATGCTGAATTAGGAGTTGGTAGTGAGAACAGAAAATGATACAAAGGAATTTACAAAGTCCAAAAACATAATCAGAACATAAATTAAATGAATTTCAGTTTGGAAAAATGTTGGAAGAACTGGTACCTCCAGGATCAGAGAATGACAAATATTGATTATCCAACTGTGATAAAAGGTTCCTCTGTGAATTTACTCACAGTATTGCATATATGAGGGGAACGGGTTTAGATAAATGTTTCCACATATGTTTGAGTTCCTTTTAGATTTCCCTGTAGCCTTCTCCTCCTTAAACAGTGCAAGCTAAACTGCTTTAGCATGTCATCATAGATAAGTTACACACCTACATCGTCAGTTCTGGAAAATGCTAATATTTTAAATATTAAATTACTTAACATGTGCTATGGGGTCCTGGATGTACCCAATCAGCAGAGGTGCTGCCCAACTCAGGGACCAGACTTAGAGCTAAATTTATCTCAGCAGAAAGTCACTCTTTCAATTCATCTAAGATATCTGAAAGTGAAATATGGAGGAGGGTTTCATCCACCAATACCTGTATTTATTTATTGTGGGGTCATGTGTGAGTACCAGAGAGGTTTGTTAATAGAGTCATTAATGCAAATGCCGATTTGTTATTGAGCATACGGCTGCACATTACTGTTTTTGTAAATTATTGTACTTCCCTAAAGTACAGCTATGAATTTTTCAGTATATACAGAATACTGCTTCTTACCTTCACATCTACAAAAAAGCAAGATCACATAGTTCCCCATTACTATTCCTCAAACTCCACTGAGTACTAGAGCTGGAGAGATACTGCAAAAAATAAAATAAAACATACCATCTTTCAGCAAATATTAATTTACATTTTATAATCACATTTTCTCATTATATTTGCATCCATATTTGCATATTCTCATTATATTTGCATCCATTGTGCCCATTTTCTACAGATATTCCAGTGAATTAATTTATTGAAAGAGATGTTTACAGAATCAGCAAATTTAAGTGGTTGTTAAAATATTTGTGGAAAGAGAATTTCAGATTTGTCTATGAATACCAGCACCAAATTCCAAAGCCTTGTCTACACTAGAAATTTCCTTCAGTTTTCTCACTGCTGCAGCCCCAGGGGTGGCAAAACTAGGAATATTAGTGTACAAAGGCTTCTAGTGGCTGCCAACGTTTTAACTCCATAGTATTTTGAAGCAGCTTTCTTGATATGCTCATGAGCACTGGTGGGTGTGAATTGTGTCTCATTGTAGGATTGCTTGTTAGGGGATGATGGGCAGTTTGCACCAATTTACAGTGGTACTAATGATAAGAGACGAACTTCTTATATTGTAAGATTGCTCACAGTGTTTAACAGTGTAGGCTGCCTAGGCACTTGGAGCTATTCCCATTTGTTTGGTATTGTGGGATTGATTAGGAAAGATGAGGTTTGTGCACAGATTTGTTACTGCAGGGCTAGTTGTGTGTACTAGCTGAGTGTAGTATTAGAACTAGTTTTTTCTAACTGAACATTTTTCAAATACCAATTCATCAAAAGCAAAATGTTTGCAGAAACTGTTAATTTCAATGACATTTTGCTTCAGAAGAAAATTTGAAAAATATGCATTGGTAAGACTGAAACATTCAATTTCACCTTTTCAGAACAGAATTGTTTAATTTTTCATTTGAAAATGATATTTCTTTTCAGTATTTTAAAATTTCATATAATGTAAAATGAAAAATCAAAATTGAAACAAAGCATTTTGATTGACAAAAAAATTATGGCATTTCATGAGTAATTTCTTCTTTAGTTTTTCACTCTATTTTGAAATGGAAAAAAATTCAAAATTACCAGTTTTTCCAACAAAAAAAAAACCAAAACAGTTCCCATTCAGCTCATTGTATTATGGTGTAGGCTCACTCAGCTATGGATTAGAACTGGTAACCATTCATTCCCGCTATTTTTCCCCTGAATATCGGTTGTTTCCCTGCCATCTCAACATTGCTGAATTTCTAATATCTGTTGGTTGGGCTTTTGTAGTGCAGGCAACCTGGATGGCATACGATATGGTGGTTATGCGTACTAACCCAGACTTGGCGAACTCCATGAGGAGACTGGAAGATGCGTTCCTGAACTGCAAAGAAGAAATGGAGAAGAATTGGCAAGAAATGCTGAAGGAAACTAAAGGCACTGAACAAAAACAGGAATAAACAGTCCTCAAAACCTGTTGGTGAAACTGTAACATTTTGGAGATCATTTGCCTCATTTTATCGCTCATGAAAGGTCTACAGATGTCTTACAAATGGATTATCTTCTAGTTTATTAAGTAGTATTGATGTGACAATATATACAAATGTGTTCTGCCAAAATATATATATTGTTGGAAACAAACTCCTTGTTTGGTACATCTGTGTTTTTTATCTATTCATGTCCTATAATTTTAGGCATAGTATTATAATTATATTAATAATATTTATAATGTATAAAACATTCTTTTTTTAGTGTCTTTCTTCCTGAAGGATCCCAATCTGATTTACAGATTGTAGGTGTAGGGATCTTCCTGTACTCCACTAAAAAACAGGTGCTTCTGGAGTGGAATACAGCAGTTAGTTTGCACTAGCTACAGGCTTTAAGAAAAAAAACCAAAAAAACAAAAGAGTGATTTCTCCAATTAAAAGAACAGGTGAAATTCCAGATTGACCCAGTATAGTTCAATATGGGATTGTGGAGGAGATGGACTAATAGTCTTGCAAAGTAACGTTTTTACTCTCACACATTCATAGTTATTTCATAGCATTTCTTATACTTTTTCAGCTTTTCTATGGCTTGTTTCTCAAAATTGTCCCAACAAGAAAGCTATTTTAATCTTCTCTCTGTTGAAAAGAATTGTATAGTGCTTGATCAGGACTGTGCTGAATTGTTTCAATTTTTTTACCACAGTGAAAAATGTCGAGTCAGGTGTAGATTGTGCTAGTCTACACCTGACAATCTGATGCAGGTCCTCTGATGCAGAAAAAAAAACAAATAAGCCATATTCCAAGTCATAGCTTTCCTGCTGCAATAGGATTCTTCAGTACAGGAGGTAAAGAAAGATAAATTATACTTTTCTACTGTAGTCAAGATGTAAGCCAACAGCATCATCTGGTGACCAGCAGCCAAAAAATAATGTTTTAGCACTGGTGAAAGGCTGAACTGATAGGGGATTTTATTCTTCTGGACTATCATAAAAGTCAGTCAGAGTCTGTCAAGCTCATTCCTATTGTACAGTCCTGTCAATTTGGTGGTGTTATAAATATATTAGATGATGGGGCTTACTGACATTTCCACTGAAGAGGCTATTATCTAAAGCATTTCAACATCAGAAAGATTTCCCTAATACTCAGAATGAATTTTTCTTTGGATTTAACTATTGATCTCAGGGAGTAGGTATTTAGCTCACCAAAACCAACAGCATTAGTAGTAACTGTCTCCCAAGAGGCCACACAAATTAACTGCCTACCCTTGGAAGTGATCTTCACTCCAGCTCTAGTTGGGAAAATATTATTAATGACAAGGTGGTATGTGGATGTTAGTACTATTACTATTCTGTAATAAACAGAAGATTTTATTTTTAGTGTCAGTCTGGACCTTTCACAGTATTAAGTTCACTTATGTTTTAATTCAGTATCAAAAAATCATCAGAACCTCTGACCTTAGCAACAGCTCTAGGAAGGTACTGGATTCTTTGTCACTTCTGTCTCCTCTCTGATCTTATGCTCAGTTTCTTAAGTGTTCAGCATCCAAAACTGGGTACAGATTTTCAAAATAGCCCAGTTCACAGTTAGGCACCTAAATGAAGTGGTCAGTTTTCAAAAATCAGCAGCAGTTCTACTGGTAACAATGGAAACTTGGTTGGTTCTGAGTATTCTTCAAAAATTAGCCCTTAATTAATTACACAGGGATGTTAAACATGCAGCTCATGGGTTGAATTTCTTCCATCCGGCCTGCGACTCTGCTCTGTGGGACCATACTCTCTCCCTAATAGAAAGAGTGCCCTAGAATTTCAATTTGTGGTATGTGTGGCCCTCTTGAAGTATATTCAAGTCAAATCTGGCCCACCATAGCAAATAAGTTTGACACCCCTGAATTACACGCTTCTCATAAGATTCAGTGATGCTCATTTGAATTATAATTACACCAGGTGGAGTTCTGCTGCCTGCCAGGATAGAAGAGACAGACTGAATGAAAAGGTCCCAGAGGGATACAAAGAGTTTCTGTCCTCTTGGTATCGAGAAATTAAGGGAATGCAACCCCAAAAGGAATGGGGTATCTGGTAGCATATGTTGAACTCCTGGGATTTTACTACTGCCACTCTCAGGATTTTGGAGAACAGAGTGTGAGAAATGGGAACATGCATGTATTTTAAAGTTTCACTTTCTTCCATGAGTAGCAGGGCTGAGTTCATCTCCAGGTACTAGAGAGTGGGGATCTGCAGGATCCCTCCCAGCACCACAGAGCAGCACAAATCAGGTTCTCTCTTGTCAGCACAAATTTTCAAACCTTCACAGTGTCTCAGGGTGTCCTCCCCTCAAGTAATAGGCATTACAAGACAGCTTCAGTTCCTCCTCACCTAATGCTAGGGAGAAGGATGGTGGTGAGCTATCACTAAAAGGCACCGTAGCTCAGAAGTCCATAGCTCTTTTGCCAGCAACACCATGAAGAGACCAGGCTTCTCTAGCGTTCCGTCTTGGTACTAGGTAAAAGAGCTGTACTGAGTAAGCTGGGGAAAGGAACAATACTATTCAGATCTCCCCACCTGGGGTTACTCCAGGATCGAATCCAACAAGCAGATGAAAGAAAGAAGTAAGCACTGATCAGCTCATTAGAGAAGCATGGCAAGTGTCAGGCTTTGAGGTCCTCCCTCCCTTCTGGACCAACATTAGGAGTGAGTACTGCACTGCTACAAACTAGGTCTTGACTAGCTAAGGACCTGGGGGTTACAGTGGACAAGAAACTGGTTATGAGTCAATAGTGTGCCCTTGTTACCAAGAAGACTAATGGCATATTGGGCTTCATTAATAGGTGCAGTGCCAGCAAATGAGCAGTAATTATTCTCTATTTGTCATGGTGAGGTCAGTATTTGGAGTATTTCTGTCCAGCTGTGGGCCCCCCACTGCAGGAAGGATGTGGACAAATTGAAGAGAGTCTATTAGGGGGCTCAGACACATGACATGCAGGGAGGCTGAAGGTACTGGGCTTATTTTGTCCGCAGAAGAGAAGGGTGAGGGGGGATTTGATAGCAGCATTTAACTACCTGAAAGAGGATTCCAAAGAGACAAAGACCAGTGGTCTCAAGTTGGGGTGGGGTCCTCATTAGATATTAGGAAAAGCTTTTTTACTAGGAGGGTGGGGAAGCAGTGGAATAGGTTACTGAGAGAGGTGGTGGAATCTCCATCCTTAGAGGTTTTTAAAGTGTGGCTGGACAAAGCCCTGGCTGGGCTAATTTAGATGGGGTTGGTCCTGCTTTGAGCAGGGGGTTGGACTAGATGACCTCCTGAAGTCCTTGCCAACCCTAATCTTCTATGATTCTATAACTCGGTTATTTACATTTTCAGATGTTGAAGTATCAGTTATGCTCAGGCAGAGTATAATCCAATGGCTTCAGCCATGACTTTCCAGAAAATATTATCACAACTGAACCAGGCAGACCACTGCCATGATAGAACTTAATACGTCAGGGTAGATGAATTCTAGACCTATGGTGTTTTCAATCTGGTCCAAATGGCAAATCCTATGTTCCTATAATCCTATATAGCAAGGTAGCCAGATTTTCTCTTTCTGCTAAAGAATTTGGTGTCTTTTTAGAATGAGAGAATTAACTAGCTTGCAGAGATTGCAAGGTTTTGTTTCTTTCATGTATCTCACCAACTGTGTGGATTTTCAACTTTGCTGGGTAGCTTGGTGTTGCAATGAAAACCAGATAACCCGTATTCAAATACTTTGGTTTCCTGCCAGTAGGGGGATGCAGAATTTCTCAGTGGTCAGGATATGAAGAAACAGCACCATCTAGTGATCATAAGCTGGTAAATAAATTTTATGTAGTGTAGTTGTAGTCCTGTCCCAGGATAATAAAGAGACAAAGTGGGTACGGTTATGGGGGTTTTTTTTTTTTTTTTTTTTGGATTCTTGGTGAGAGAGACAAGCTTTGTCTCTGGTACATAAGGTGGTATTTTACATGACCAAAGTTACTGGACAGACACCTCTTGAAACTGAATTACTCTTTGCTGAAAAGATTAAGCCAAATGCCAAGAATCTACAGATAAAAATGGGCAGTTTGACTTTATGGGCTGAGTTAAAACCTAGTGAATGCCATTGAAGTGAGGGTTGTGCATTTGGCTCCATGTGTCAAGTATCCAGAGACAGTTACTATTCCTGTGTGTGGGGAAAGTTTCTTCAACAGAACAATCCATTTTGAAGCACTTGGAAAAGAAGGTGATCAGGAATAGTTAGCATGGACTCACCAAGAGCAAGTCATGTCTGACCAACTGATTGCCTTCTAAGATGACACAACTGGATCTGTAGATGTGGGAAAAGGGGTAGATGTGATATATATCGTCTTTAGCAAAGTTTTTGATAAGTTTCCCAAAGTATTCTTATGAGCAGGTTAAAGAAGTATGGGTTACACGAATGTACTGTAAGATGGATAGAAAACTGGTTAGATCACCAGGCTCAACAAGTAATGATCAGTGTCTAGTTGGCAACTGATAATGAGCTGGTTGGTGCTGGGGCCAGTTTTGTTCAACATCTTCATTAATGATCTGGAGGATGGAGTGGATTGCACCCTCAGTAAATTTGCAGCTCGGGGAAGTGGTAGATTCTTTAGAGCAGGGGTTCCCAACCTCTGGCCCACAGGCCAAAAGTGGCCTGTGGGACTTTTTCATTTGGCCCACGCTTCCCGGCAGCTGTCCGAGAGGCGCACACCCCTCACCTGGTCCCAGCGTGCAGCCAGCCGGGAGGCAGGCTAAAGCCTCCAGTCCCTCCCCCCCTCACTTCGCCCCCAGCCCGCGACTGGTCCCGGCTGTGGTCTCCCGCCCCCTGGCCTCATGGCGCACAGCCAGGACCCTGGCTGACCACCCCTGTTTTAAGAGTTTGATTTTTAAAAAAAAAATAAATAAATAAATTTTAATGCTTTTAAATATTTTTTTAAATAAAATTAAATGTAAACTTTGCTTTTCATTAAATGCTTTAATTCAAAAATACATTAAATTTAAGTAATTAAATTGATTTAAAATAATTATTTAATCAATGAAAATTTAATACAGATTTAATTTATTTTTAATTAAGTAGACTCGTGGCCCTTCATGGCTGTAAAAGTTGTATTTGTGGCCCTCAAGGCAAAAAGTTTGGGAACCACTGCATTAGAGAGTAGGTATAGAATTCAGAATGATCTAGACAAACTGGAGGATTGGCCTGAAAAAAAAAAAATGTTCAACAAGGATAAGTACAATCCTGCACTTACAACAGACAAATCCTATGCTAGGGGTCTCAAACATGAGGCCTACGAAGTTACCTCCTGCGGCCCGCGACAAGCCCCAGAAGTCAGGGGTTCCCAACCCGTCTCCGGCTTTTCAAGTGGCCTGTGCCCCCGGTGGCTGGGAGCCAGCCACCTGCCTCCCACCTGGGGTCCTGCCGCCAACCGAGCTTGGCGCCATCAGCAGTGCTTGTGGGCCATGCCACGCCCCCTGTCCCATCCTAACACCCTCCCCCCCGGGGCCTCGGCAGCCACTGCCAGGCAGCTAGGAAGGAGCCTACCACTGCGCCGCTCACCAGACCAGGCAGATCCCTGGCCTGCAGCGGCAGGGGAGCGCGTTGGGCCAGGCGACCAGAGCAGGCATCAGTGCCGGAGGTCAGGTCAGGGCTCAGGTGCCCTGGTAGGAGAGGGGCCTGGGAGTGTGGGGAGGGCCCCCATGGGGGCTTTGTGCTGGGGGAGGCTCCATAAGGTCTCTGTGTGGGGCTCTGCCCAGTCCCTTCTTTCTTTCTTGTTTCCTTCCTTCACTCTTTCTTTTTTCTTTCTTTTTCTTCCTTCTCTTTCTTTCTTTTCTTTCCTTGTTTCCTTCCTTCTCTCTTTAAAAAAAAAAACTTTAAAAAATTAATTTTAATTAAAAACCTTTTTAAAAGGTTTTTTAAAAATCCTTTCTAAAAATTAAATTTCAATTAAAATGCATTCAAATTCAATTAATTAAACCCAATTAATTTTATTTACAATCACTTTGAATTCAATTAATTAATTTTAATCTAATTTTAATTAAACAAACTGATGGCCCTTCAGGGTTTTAAAAACTGTTGTATGAAAAGGTTTCACTGATGCAACCCTCGGGCCCATATCCTAGTCCTCATGTGGCCCTCGTGGTGATTTGAGTTTGAGACCCCTGCTATAGTGATAATATTTGTACAGAATATGACTTGTAATATGCCTTGAAAACTCATGATTTCAGTATTGTCCTGATAAAGTATGTCTGGTTACATTTTGTGTGACATTAAAAGATGATGTTATTAATGCATGTTCCAAACCCTACAGCTCTGTCAAGGCAGAAGTCGGGTCTTTCCTAAACAAAGGAAGAAATGGGGACTTGCCTTGCCTTAATTTGCATTTATATTCTGGGAGAAAATCTGGGACTGAATGTGTGCTAGGGTCACCTGCTAGTAATTTTTAAGGCTGGTGAGAGCCAACGTGTGGCTGACTGGCTGCAGCGCACACTGACATAGCTGCATGTAGTTAACATGCCGGAGGCTGTCTGTGAGCAGTCCAGGTTGGAGGTACAACAGGGCCCAGTTTTTCTTGTAGATGTTTCAAGATGGAGTTTCCCAGGCAAAAAGCCTCAAGCCATTCAAATTAACTCTATTTCCAAACACCCTCAGCCCTTTCCTTTCTGTGCTGCTGTGTGATTCTTTTTACTTTTACCTAAGCTAGGAAGAGCATTTACATTCCCTTTGTTACCTCCTCCAGGTACTTGCTCACAGCTTTGGCTGTTTACATACTGCTGGAAGAGAGTTCTGTCTGTCTCCCTCTCCCCTGAGCCATGCAAAACATGCTACACATCTGCGCACATGCATGATGCTACAGGAAACATGATACCATAGTAATCCTGTAGAATGTGTTATGAGTATTCATAAAGGAACCTTGCATGGCATAACTGGCATCAAATCATACAGTCACAGTGCAAAAGTGAACAGAAAAATCATATAGATCATAGCCCGAGGTGAAAAAATGTGCATCCCATGACAGTGTTAGATTAGAATAGCATGCACTTTATATCTTTTTTTTACTTGTGGTAACTCCTGACTCCTTTATTAAATGATTGTGTATTGATTTGCTATATATTCACTTAAAATCATATTCTAATCAATAAACTAGTGTTTTATCTAAAGCTGTGTGGACTTTAGGGGGTGTGGACCAGAAAGGCTGGGCCAATCCATTTCTATGTCAAATGGACGGATGAAGGTCTATGAATCTAATGGTGGTTGGGGAAAGGGTCTCAAGCCCTGTAGGATGGGAGTTCTAGTTGTGGCATCTGGTGGCTGGGAGTGCTTGCTTCAGGACCGTTACCCGAGTAGCCAGAGGATGCACCACCAGTGCCTGGGACTGATTACACACGGGGCTGGTGTGGACTGACTCAGGAGTGAGTAATCATCTGGCAAAGCAGAGCCAGTCAAGGTTCAGGAATGGAGATCGGGTCACAGCAGCACACCGAATCAGATTCTGAGAGCAGCCTATCACAGATCCACATTCTTTTCCCTGCTCTTCCATGGACTGCCTATGGGATCTTGGGCAAGTCCCTCAGCCTGTGCCTCATTTGGTAACAGGAATCCTAAAGTGGAGATGGGTCCACTAGGATAATCCACCAATTGAAACACCATGAAAATAACCACCCTCCAATTGAGTCAGTCACGGGGTATGTGTTAGATTGGGGAACCAGAAAAGACGGTGTCTCACCTGTAACAAGTGTTCTTCGAGAGGTGCTGCTCATGCCCATTGCAAAGGAGGGTATGCGCCCGCTGCGTGCACTATCACCGGAACATTTATCCCCCAGTGGTATTCGTTGGGTTGGCACAGGCGCCCCCTGGAGTAGTATCCTTGCGGCGCCGCATAAAAGGCCCTGCCGACAAACCGGCCCTTCAGTTGCTTCTTGCCACCTGCTCCGGGGGTGGGTTTTGGAATGGGCATGAGCAACACCTCTCAAAGAACACCTGTTACAGGTCAGAAACCATCTTTTCTTCTTCGAGTGCTTGCTCATGCCGATTCCAAAGGAGATGAATTCCAAGCAAGCCTGAGGATGGAGGGATCAGAGCATCCTCAAAACCGACTGGAGGACTGCCCTTCCTAAAGCTGCATCGTCCCTGGCCTGCTGGGTGATGGCATAATGCAAGGCAAAAGTATGAACAGAGGACCACCTTGCCACCCTGCATATCTCGTGAATTGGGATGTGAGCGACGAACGCAGCCTAGGAAGCCTGCCCCCTCACTGAATGTGCCATTACGGCAGGAGCTAATCTGCCTGCTAAGGAGTAGCATGTCTTAATGCAGGAAGATATCAACGAGGAGATCCTTTGTGAGGAGACCGGCATCCCTCTCATTCTCTCCGCCATGGCCACGAAAAGCTGAGTTGACTTACGGAAAGGTTTGGTTCTACCAATGTAATAGGTCAGAGCCCTTCGGACATTCAAAGAGTGGAGAGATCTCGCTTTAGGGGTTCGGTGAGGTTTGGGAAAGAAAACCAGGAGAAAAATATCCGGGGGGCGGTGGAATTGGGAGACCACCATGGGCAAAAAGGCGGGGTGGGGGCATAACTGCACTTTATCCTTGTGAAAAATGGTGTATGGGGGCTCAGAGATGAGGGCCTTGAGCTCAGACACTCTGCACTGAGGTAACGGCGACTAGGAAGGCAACCTTCCATGAGAGATAGAGGAGAGAGCATGAGGCCAGACGTTCGAAGGGGGGGGGGGGCCGTAAGTCTTGACAAAACTAGGTTTAAGTCCCCAGGGGGAACCGGTTGTCTGACAGGAGGGTGGAGTCTTTGCAGGCCCTTGAGGAAGCGCAATACTAGTGGGTTCGAGAAGACTGTGTCCTCCTTTTCCCCCGGGTGGAAGGTGGAAATAGCTACCAGATGAACCTTGAGAGAGGAAAAAGAGAGGCCTCCCTCTTTTAGGTGCATCAGATAATCCAAGATGGAGGGTACGGGGACACGGGTCAGGGCGAACCCCTTGCCTGCTGCCCACAGCGTAAAGCATTTCCATTTAGCTAAATATGCAGCCCTTATATGTTTTCTGCTCTCAATTAAGACCTGACGCACTGGAGCAGAGCACTCTGCTTCCACACTATTCAACCATGGATTCTCCAGGCCATGAGGTGGAGCGAGGCCAGGTTGGGGTGGTGTAAGCGACCATGATTCTGGGAAATTAGATCTGGGAGCAGGGGGAAGAGTAATCGGGCATCAACTGATAGTTGCAGTAGGGTTGAGAACCAGTGCTGCCTGGACCATGCAGGGGCAACCAGTATCACTGACGCTTTGTCTCTTTTCACTTTAAGGAGGACCTTGTGGACCAAGGGAATGGAGGGAAGGTGTAAACCAGACCCGCCCCCCAGTGAAAGAGAAAAGTGTCTGTAATCGAGCCCAGCCTGAGGCCTCTGAAAGAGCAGAACTGGTGTCACTTCCTGTTTGCCTTGGTTGGGGAAAGCCCTACTTGTAGAAAAGAGATCCTGTTATGTCCAGCCAGAGACCACTTGTGGACTTGGGGAAAGCCCTACTTGTAGAAAAGAGATCTTGTTATGTCCAGCCAGAGACCACTCGTGGACTTCGAAAGTGCAGCTGAGGTGGTCCGCTACCGCGTTCTGGGTCCCGGGGAGATAGGATGCTTCCAAGTGAATGGAGTGCTTGATACAATCGTTCCACAGGCTCATTGCCTTAAGGCACAGGGGATGAAAGCAGGCCTCGCCCTGTCTATTCATATATATTCATTGCCGCCGTATTGTCTGTTAGTATCCTGACATGATGGCCCTGAAGGTGCTGTCTGAAAGCCTGGCATGCTAACCTGACAGCTCTCAGTTCCCTGACCAGACCCCCCTAAAATCTGATCCACCATTTGCCACCAGCAGAGGTAAACTGTATAGAGTATCCCCTTTTCACTGTCTTTAGCACCCATCTCCGATGTTATTAAGGACCATACATGGTAAAAAGGGGAGAGAGCCTGTCCTGGAAAGGTAGGATAGGATCCTGGTTTTGAACTGGTATGTCGCCTTCACGCATCCTTTCAAAAGGGGCGTTTGTGGGCTGGTGCTGTTTGCCTGAGCTTTTGTGCTGGTTGGAGGGCTTAGGCATCTGGCATCTATTTCCCCTGCCTCTGCCTCTACCATAATCCTGGCGGGGCGGAGGGAATCAGCGACTCAGCTGGGGCTTGAAGTGTTTGTGCTGGGTGCTCAGAGTATGCATAGAGTAGCCCTTGAGTCCTTCAGGCTATGCAACTTTGAATCGGTCTGTTCAGAGAACAGGCCGTTGCCCTTGAACGGGAGGTCTTGTGAGGTGGTTTGCACCTCTGGTGGGAAGCCGGAGACTTGCAGCCACGAGCTTCTTCTCATGACTAGGCCAGAGACCATAGTTCAGGCCGCGAGTCTGCTGCATCAAGTGTAGGTTGGAGGGAGGACCTGGCCCCTCTCTTTCCCTCTTCAGTCAAGCTCCTCTGTGGACTCAGGTGGCACCAGCTCCTTAAATTTTGACATTGAGTCCCATATGTTGGAGGCATACCTGCTGAGGATAGCCAGTTGGTTGGCTATTCTAAGCTGCAACCCTCCAGTAGAATAGACCTTCCTTCCAAAAAGGTCCAACTTCTTTGGCCTTGGGTGCTGTGCCTTGCTGGCCGTCTCTCTTTGTTGTTAGCCGCAAAAACCACTAATGACCCAGGTTGGGGGTGAGTAAAAAGGTAATCAAACCCTTTTGAGGAGGCAAAGTATCTCCTTTCTACCCCCTTGGCTGTGGGTTGCAGCGAGGCTGGGGTCTGCCACAGGGTTTTCATGGTAGTTTGTACAGATTTTATTATGGGTAGTGCCACGCTGGTAGGGCCCTCCAGACCTAAGATGTCCACGATCAGGTCCATGTCCTCTCGAACCTCCTCAATTTGGAGGTTTAGACCTTGGCCCACCCATTTCAGAAGGGCCTGATGAACCCTGTTGTCCATTGGAGGTGTTGTAGATGATACCCCCGCCAGAGCCTCATCGGAGGATGAGGAGGCGGCGGCTCTCGGCTCTGGATCGGCTTCCTGGGATCCTGTTGTCTCCTGGTCGAGGTCGTCCCCATCCTCGTCTGAGGGTCCTTGGGGCAGGGGGACTCCTCCCCTTCTGCCCTGGAATCCCTACCCACTGAGGCTGAGGGTTTTTGCTGTTTAGCGGACACTGGGGCGGGGGGGGGGGGGCGGGCCTCCCATCTGGAGGAAGTTTGGCCTGGTGTGTGGGCAGCACTGGCTGACATCACTGAGACTTGTCCCCTGGGATGGGGTCCCTGGGCCTGGTGGTATGCCCAGGGAGTCCAGAATGGCCACTGTTGGAGGGCTTGCCAATTCCCTGTCCAGGGCCCTCTCAGTAGGGTTGCATCGCCTCTGCCTAACATACGTGTCCAGAATTTGATCTGGGCGACCAGGGTGGTGCAGAGGCGGCCTGGAGGGGTCTGGGGTGAGTGGGGGGACCAGTGCCGGCTGCAAAGGTACCGGGAGCAGGAATGATATCTCGAGGGAGATCAGTGCCGGGAGCTCGACCGACGCCAGGAACCCGACTGGTGCCAAGGGCTCGCCCGGTGCTGGGAGCTCTCCCGGTGCCGGTTGTTCAAGCGTCACCGATCAGGATCAGGATAGGTGCCAATGCGGGGACCTGCCCCAAGATCTTGATTGGACTCTGGAACCTGAGAGTTGGCGGTGCCGTGATTCGTATGGCGAGCTGGAGTGGCGCCAGGAGCTCTATCTCCTTCTAGGTCGAGATGCTCCCCTCGGGGATCTGCGGCCCATGTCTCGACGGAAATCGATGTCTGGAGGGGGACCTAGGATGAGGCGAGTGGTGACTTGACATCATAGGTGGTTTACCCCTTGAGGGAACCATTGGTCTTGGCACCGAGAGGCATGTCTCAGGTGCTCTGCTGTCTGAGGTGGGGGACTGCTGGGCCGTCATGGCAATCAGGTCCCACACCACCTCAAATGTGTCAGGAGTGGATGGCATATCCAACTCCTCAACGTCGCTCATCTGTGTGAGGGGCCCTGTCCTTCCTGGGCTCCCATGAGCGACTTGGGGAACCGGTGCCACCGTTGTTTGGGCTGGGCTCCCCTTCACAGGCCTCTGGACCAAGTCCTTTGGAGTTGGTCTTCTTTTGGGCAACTTGCCCTTATCAGCTCTGGCTTTCTTCTTCAGCACCGGCGAGTGCAAGCCATGTCGTGAGGCCTTCTGCACCAGAGTTTTCTTTGGTGCCCGTGCGTGCCGATGGCCCCGTGTCGACTCCAGGGTCTGCCGCCCCAAGGCTGCCTCCATAAGAATTTGTTTGAGGCAGGCACTCCTTTCTTTATGGCTTCTTGAGTGAAAGTGTAACCCATATGCCTCTCTTTGAGAGACCTACTGAGGGTGGGTTACTGTTGCTGGGCAGATCAGCTACCCACAACCAGAAATTTCTGGAAGCAGGGAGTGGTAGCATTTTGAGCATGCTCCACAGTGTACCCTGCTGGTGTGATGTGATGTTGTCAGTCAGATGACATGAGAGCAGCAGTCTGTGCAGACAGCAGGCAGGAGCTGCCTTGAAAGGAGACCACGTGCTGTTTTCTGGAGAGGAGCTGAGCCAGGAGTGAACAAGATGTTTTCTCCCTGTAATGGAGTCATTTGCAACAGACCTTGCAGACATGCATATGGGACTGAGGGCTGGTTGCAAAGGAGAAGGAAAAGCCTGCATGGAATGCTACAGAAGATTCCAGTAAAGGAAGAAGAGAACAGCTATTTCTTGCCACTCAAGCTTCCACACTGGAACAGAGACTGTAGCTGAGAGTTGGGTGAACTCCACACAGACTTTGGGACTCTTGGGTATCTTTCCTGCGGGGTTTTCTGTAGGGATTGTTCGTGGTTAATTGTATTTTGTTTTCTTAGGATAAGGTTCATTTAGTTAGTAGTTAATAAAGTTCATTGTTATGTTTACTGTAGTAGTATTTTAATGTGGGAGTGTAGCTCTGGGCAAGCTTCGCTGTGAGTCCTATACAGACTGGATCCTGGGTCTCTAGCTGCTTTCTCCACAGGGATTGGGGTTTATTTCTGTGAGGCACTGGAGAAGGGCAACTGAATGAATTTTAGCCCACCCGAAGGTTACAAAAGCTTTTACAGATCTTGCACCTATCAGTTTGGTGCGATTCACCCAAGCACTTAAGACAGGAGTCATGCAGGTCACCCTTGCGCATACGTTTGTGGCAAACTCTGCATGGTTTGAAGCCGTGGGTCCAAGATATGCCCCAGACCCTGGGAGGGTAGAAGGTATATTGGACGGGTAACTCTTAGACTATCCACTAACTAAGGGAAACTGATCTAACTATAACACAGCTAGCTGGGGTGAGAAGCTTTGCCTAAGGGAAAGTGACTGATCCGACAACAATCACAGGCGGTAAGAAGGAACTGAAAGGCCGGTTGGTCGGTAGGGCCTTTTATGTGGTGCCGCAAGGGTGCCACTCCAGGGGCCGCCTGTGTCTACCCGACGGGTACCACTGGGGCAAAGAAGTTCCGGCAATCATGAATGCGGTGCGCACATACCCTCCTTTGGAAATCGGCATGAGCAAGCACTCGAAGAAGTTCAAATATCTGGGTCCCATTCCTGGTTTTGTCACTGACTAAGATCTTGGAGAAGTCACAGCCAATTTTTCAAGTTAGGTGAATCTCACCATGGAAACCTAAGATTTGAGGCATTACATTAGTCTCTTCTGAAAGCAAAACAAAGGAGGAGTCCTGTGGCACTTTTAAAGACTAATACATTTATTTATCGCATAAGCTTTTGTGGAAGAAAATCCCACTTCATCTGACACTTTGAAAGACGATGTAGGATTTTCTTCCATGAAAGCTCATGCAATAAATAAATTTGTTAGTCTTTTAAAAGTGCCACAGGACTTCTTGTTTGTTTTGTTTAACTAGACTAACATGGCTACCCCTTTAGAATATCTGAAAATAAATATTCTGGTTTTACAGTTGAAGAAACTGAGGCACCAAATGCTACAGGCATAATCCTATGAGTTACAGAATAAACTCCCATTGTGATTGATGGACATTCAGCATCTCAGAGGATTTTAGAAAACTCATTTTTAAAATCAGTTAAAATGTTCTGATTTTCTTAATTAATGCAAGACTCTGGCCTACATGCAAAGAAATGCAAGAAGCACCACACTAAAAAGATGTACTATAAACGTAGCCCCCAGGCAGTGGTGTCATAATAATGATGCATACAGGCCAAAGATTAAGGTGCATTTTCCCCCAGAGGTTTGGTGAGGATGAGGGAGATGTAGCTGAATAGCAGAAAGTGCTACAGGTCAGGACAGTGGAGAATTGGGAAAGTGTGGTGAATTGGCAGGATAGGATGAGAGTTCCAGCTCTCCCCTGCACTGAACTTGCAGTTTTGGATGTCCTAACATGAGATTTAGCAATGAATCCCAAAAGCAAGAGGGAAGTTCCCATTGCAATCAGCAGAGGGTGAGTGGCTTTTCTGTTCCAAGTTATTACATCACATTAACACACACAGAAAGCGACAGAAGGAGCAAGTGGGACAGAGAAAAACATAAAATGCAGTAAGTTACCTACAATAGAGCTGGAAGCAAGATACTTTGGATCTCAGCTCTCCTGGCTGACACCCTGATTCTCATTATGCCAGAAATGTGAGCTAGGAGGGTTAACCCAAGGAAGTGAGTCCCCACTGAACCTGATATGATTTTTTAATTATTAAGCGACTTGCACAATAGAATGCATCAGTAAGAGCAAGGAAACCAGAGAAGGAGAAATGGACAACCACCCCCTTCCATGTTTCCTGCTGCTTAATCACACAGATGGCATATGTAAAACTTTAACCCTTTAAACCCTTCACGATTTGCAGCATTCCACAGAAGGGAAGCAAAGGGGTTCTGCAGCTAGTGAAAGGAAGGTTTACATATGAAAGCAGGCAGGGAAAAATATGTGAAGATAGTTTGGGCAGGTGGGAGGGAAAGTAGGCAGAACACTCGCTAGAGGTAAATTGCGAGGAGAGGGCAAAGTAGTACCATTTGATGGCCATGGTGGCCCAGGAAGTTGAATACTTCTTAAATGAGTCTGGCACTTAGGAGTGGAGTCATAGCAATAGCCAGAAAGGAGTCAGACAAGTGGGATGGGCACTGGCTGAGCTTGACTGTAAGCAGATGGTGATCAGGCAGCTCTTTTGGGGGCATTAGCAGCAGGATCAGCACCTGCTCTGTAGAGGTGCTAAACAAAGTTCGGCAACCAACCTGCACCAGAATGAGAGCTTTCCTCTCCCAGGCCCTGCAGTCAGGAACCCTATACTGATTTCAGATCCTGGTGTAGGGCTAGGAGAACCTGTTGTGCTGCTCTGGAATGAAGACTTGTTGCAGGGACCTTTGCAGTTGTAAGACCCCCTCCTAAGGGATAGAAAGCTTTTAAATTTAATGCCAAACTGAAGCCAAAGCCTGATGGAATAGATGGAGCACAGAGGTATCCTGGTTTCCGCTCCCACTAGCAGCATGCCCCTGCAAGCAGCAGCCCTTTTCTTTTCTCTTTTAAAAAAATAAATAAATAAATAAATAAGAGGTGGGGGAGTACTGTCATATAACCATTGTTTTTCAAGATGTATTGCCCATGTCCATTTCGTTCTTGTGGTCTGCAATGAAGACAAAAGCTTGGATTGATAGACAGACCTGTTTAGTCTATGCAGAATGCCGAAGCTTTTCTAACACGTAGGGTGTGCTCATGGTGAGTTTGGATAACACACACACACACACAAGTAAAATTAGATACCACGGTAGAATGGAATCTCGGATGACAATATAAATATATTTTATCCTTAACGATTATATAAAGGTGGTTTGAATGTCAGGGTATACAACTCAGTCCACTTTCCTGGCCAAAGTGATGGCTACTAAGAAAACCAGCTTCAGTGACAGGTATAGCAAGAAGCATGTTCCTAGATGCTCAAAAAGAGGTCCCATGAACCTAAGATCAAGTCCCAAGGGAATGGGGAGACAGGTTCCATCAGTTAAAGGTACCTTTCCAGGCCCTTTAAAAGAAAAAGATTCTGCCTGTCATAATGTAAGAATAATAGTCGAATGGTTGTCTACAAGGATGGAAAGCTGATACTGCTGCCATGTGGACCTGGAAAGCATTAATTGCCAACTATTGCCATTTTAAGGATAATAGGCAAGGATATGCGAGACTGAGGACTGCATTGGTGAAACTCCAGACTGATGAGACGAAATGGAAAAATGCTTCCCCTTCAATATATAAGTAGAGCTGGTGGAGGGCTTTCTACTAATGAGAGTCTGCGAATTTGCTCTGACCAAGACTCCTCCCTTGGATTTAGCCATGGAGTCTCCAAGCTGTTAAATGAAGCACCTGCAGTTTCAGAAGGAGCAGCTGACTACAATCTTGGGAGATCCAATTCCAGGTTCAATGGAAGCAAAATTGGAGCCCCCTCCTCCTCCCAACAGATCCCGTACAGTGGAGAACATGTGCTGCTGGGGTTGATCTTTAGCAACCCTGTGTAGAAGTGGGATTAGCGGAAAGTGCAACAGTTTGTTTCATCAGGGTAGAAGGAAAGCTTCTGGTTTGGTCGCAAGGAGGTCTATTTAGGCATCCTCCGTTGCAGGAAAACACACCTGCCTACATCTGGGCAGTGAGAGAGACCACTCCTGGTAACTCAAATAATCTCCTTAGGTAGATTGTCAGTTCTTTCTGGAGCGCTGGAAGCTAAGAGGCTTGGAGTTTTGCATTACCACTTGACCAAGCGGCAAGAGCAAGCTCCTCCCTACATACTGAGGTAGAACACAGCCACAGTGTCATCCGTGACAAACAGGCTTTTTCCCTAGATTTGAGGCAATGATCCAGAATATGAGACTGTTCCTCTAAACACTGCAAACAACTCAACTGTGGATTGCACACAGGCATCGCCCTAACACAGGGTCTGAAGCCCAGTGACTGAAGCATCCCTTCGCACCGAGAAACAGAAATCCCAATCCTAGGACTGAAAAGGCTAATCCTACAAAACCAGAAAATGATTTACAATATGATTTTCAAAAACTGCAGAGCACTTACTGAAGCATGGCAAGCCATTCCAATGACTATCATGGGCAGTAAGAAGGAACTGAGGTGGCTACGGGGGGGCCGGAGACTTTATACCAGCACACAGTTGCACATGGCAGAGGATGCTCGAGCTACCCTGACAGGTACCACTGAGGGATAATTTTCTGACAACTATATGTGGGGTACATGCACCCCACAAGAGTGAAAAGCACGTGTACAATCACTCACAGTTGGTGATGTTTATTCTGTGACAGAAAGGAGGTATTACAGCTGCTTTGGGACCACTGTACACTGGCTGTGTTGGCACAAAGGGGGCATAACAAGAATATCGGAACTTCTCTCCAGTGCCCAGCATGCTCCTGAGCACTATACACAAAATCAAGTGTATTCGTAACAGCATCTAGCATTTTGGTATGTAAGTGCTGAAAGACCAAAGAATAGTCGTTTCAGACTGTTTTAAACGTAATGAGACACTTCTACCTCATTTGTTTTTTGGAAGTTAAATCACTTTTATTTGTGAGGAACATCACCCACACTGCACATTTTCATATAGATCTTACAAAGAAAAGCGGAAATGTCTCCTCCCTGTGTCCTGAAATTAGGCAGGACTGGCACAAAAAAACCAAAACAAACAAACAAAACCCCTCATCACATCTGAGAGGTTTTAGCACCAGCATCCAGTATAAAAAGCTTTTGACTTAAAATTTCATTTCTTTGGTTTTTTCCCCCCAACTTCTCTTTTCACAGCTTAGTACCAAAAGAAAAACTGGAGGGGAAAACGTGTATTTAATAGCGAAATGGTGAAATTTAAAAAACCCCTTAGTTGCCATGGAAGCTGGGGAGGTTGCTCTGATTCTCGCTCTCTTTCTCTCTATGCGTCTGTTGCAGGCGTTCCTGGATCTTGGCTGCTGGTATTTTTTTCTTTTTTAATTTCTCTTAAGTTCCGATGTTTTAAATCTTCGCTGTTTTTATCACTTGTTTCCATTTTATTGCTTGGATCTTTCTTTGGTGTTATTTTTGTATTTACACTTTAGGACACCTGTAGAAAAGTCAAATTAAGAAAATCACTTGTTTCATTTTTACTTCTTCAAATACTCCTCTTTCCATTAACTCCTAGGCTTTGTAGGCATTAAAACTTGGTTATCTTTTAGTCTTGTCTGCACTAAGTTTATGGCTACAACAGCAAGGAATGTGGTATAAAAACAATAAAGCTGTGAGATTGTTGGCTTTAAGCCCAGCTTTTATCCACACACTAGTAGAAGCAGTGATTGTCAGTCCTTTTCAGCAACCTTGTCTGGCACACGGTTTACTATCAGCGGGGAGAGGGGAGGGGAATGAACAAAAAACAAAACACCACCAGACTTATTTTGCAGTGTAGACAGGACCTCCACTATCCAACAAGGCTTGAAGAACTGATTGGCTGGTCCACCTTCCTCCAAGTAGGTGGCCATCCTGGAATGCACTGCACTCCAAGTTGCTGGTGCTGCTCTATGTGCACGCCTCCAGGCACTCTGTCCCCTGCTGAGGTGCTATGGAGCAGTACCAGTTATTCCCAGGATGCACTAACACAAACACAGTGAGGCAATGTAGCAAGTACAGAAACAAAACACTACTGACACATGGTTTTGTGAAAAATGTTGCATGGATACAGTTCCCCCATGTTTGTCTTAGCTGTGTGTCTCATGATCTAGTTGCAAAGATACAGCTGAATCTGTAATATGCATAGCATCTAAGACAGCAGTCCCCAAACTTTTGGGATCATGCCACCCCCATTACCTGCCTCCCCGGCAGAAGCCACAGCCAGGAAGCACATCCTCTCTGCCCCTGCAGGGAGTTGGCCCAGGACCCACCGCACTCCCTCAAAGGTTCTGCCATACCCCTCTAAGGGGGCACCCCACTCTGATCTAAGAACTGTCTGATAGGAAATTTGCTTTACAGGAACAGTGCGATTAAACATAGTAGCACCCCAACATTGTCATAAAACAGTTTGATATTCCTTGGGTGGACAGAGAGAATGATGTCATGTTACATAATTATGATACAGGCCTTTAAAGATCAGGGGCCCTAATCCATCTCTGATACATCTCCTTTGATATCAAGGGAGTTATGCCAGGCTTTAATTTGGCCCCAAGGCTGAGCCGCTAGAAAAATCTTCAGAATTCCTCCAGAAAGATTCTATTTTGGGATGAAATCTCTCTCCCAGACACATTCTTCACCATTATTCCCAATGTCTTGTCTTCCATCCCCACCCAAGTGCTATATCTTCCTCCCAAGTGTGGGTTGGATAGAATCCTAGAGGGGGAGACCCCACAGAGAAAACTAATTTTAAATCAGAAAATAGGGAGGAACTAGTCGGACTTCAAATTTCAGAAAAAGGAAATCTCTGCCTGAAGAGGCAGCTGGGAATGAGGGAAGGTATGCTGAACACACAGCTAAGGAATCTGCTGAGATTTCAGAAGCATTTCTGTATTATAGAATAGAACTGTGCTATTTAGCATGGTAAGAAAATGTGCCTGACATTCCCTGGATTGACCATCAGCTGGTAGTATTACATGTCTTATTATTACTATTACATGCTGTAAGAAAAAAGGAGCTCTCTTCCCCCCTCCCCAGCTTTCTGCAGAGACTTGTTTCCCCGAGATACTGCCATATGGACACAGAGAACTACAGAGGAAAGGATGAGGCAGCAAACACAGAGAACTGCTTGTGTTCCTTGAATATCTACTGATATGGGGCCAGGATCCCAAAGACCAGCAGCAAATAAACCCAACTCTCTCCAGCAGCTGCAGTGACTGAGAGGATGTTGTCAAGTGACTTTTGTGAGCCTGTCCTGGAGACAGAGAGTCCTGTCACTGTGCAAAGGGAAAATTAAGATGGTAGTGGCTTGCCAATTATCAGGCCATAGGGAAAAGGGAGGGGAGGAGGGGGAAATCACAAACTCTGGGTTTTACTTACCTGATGGATGTTAAAGGTGCCTCGGAGCCGGACATTATTCAGCACTGTTCTGCTCGGTCACTGGAGCAGGATTCTCATCTGGTGTTTCAGCCACCTTGGTCTGAAAGAACCACGATACATGAAGTAGGTAAATGATTATTTTCAGCCCCTTCCTCTACTGAGTATTTGAATCAATAACTGAGGGTTGGAAACCCCAAGAAAAATGAATCCTCAAACACTGCCCATAGTAGAGGTTTGCCTATTTCCAATTCAGCTCCAGCATGGAGGGACACCAGCTGTCTCATGTGGATTAGGGAATGAGACTCAGAGCTTCTCACCACTAAGCTTCTTGTTGGACTCTGCAACTATGTCACTGGGACTGGCTGGTTCAAAACAATTGAGCGGGAGGATTTAGAGCTTTCAGCTCCAGGGCACTGGCCCCAATTCAACACACTGTTTGAAGAGAGATGGATGGCTCAGATGGAGTGAGGAAAGGCAACAGTTTCATCACTGAATGGCCAAGAATCATTCCCATCTGATGGACGTTTATCATCCTGTGTGAAATGAGTTGTTTGTTCTTGAGCAAGTTTCTAATGGACAGGTGAGGATACCAAATACAACCACCCTTACATTCAGCACCTCTTTTGGCAGCCTCAACACTCAACTATGGCATCCCCTGCCCAGGCATATGGGCGGCAAGAGAAGGAAGCTAACAGCTACACAGCTGTCTTAGGTGTTCATGTCAGCAGCACCAGTCCCAGAACTCAGTCTACCTCTTTCTGTTGCCAGGGATGTGCTCACCTCTTTGCCATCTTGGGATGGTGCACTGGGGGGGCGGGGGCGGCGCCGATAATTGTATGGGCGCCGGTAACCACGACGCGATGGCTGCTGGCTCATAGCATTGGCCTCATGCTGGTTCTCCTTGTTTTCAGCCTCTCCGACTACTGGTGCAGGGCGTGGACGCGGGGGCCCCCTGAAGATGTGGAGATACAAAGAGAATAGAAACACTCCCCAATAATTGCTACCAGTGGAACTTCCCCAGCTGATAAGGGCCATCTCAAGCAAGTCATCTTTGAACTCGAGACCAAACTTAAACTGGGTTCAAGCTGTGAATCACAGATGCTGCAGATCCTTGAGTTCATCCAGCCCATCTCCCTGCAGCAACAAGATACCCATTCCAACCCCATGTAGGCTTCCATGCCTACCCAGTCAGAACACTTTTGGTTTGGAAAGTGTCAAGCCAATACAGTTTATAATGGTGATCAAAACTCACTGCTCACCATCCAGTTTCTATTAGCTAAGTGGCTTAAGCCATCCCAACTCTCACTGTGGGTTAATTCAGCTTTCCAAAAATGAAGGTTTAACAGCAAAGCTTCAGTCACCCTGGATTTACAGCAGGGCAAAACCCTGCCCACTGACCTCACACAGAAGACAGTATGTAATTCACTGGCTTCAAACGCACAACTGAGTGACATCATCCCCACAGAAGGAGCACACAAAAAGATTATGGGACTTAACATGTGGCAAGGTTTGTGTTCCTGGAGCTAACAGGACAACGACTCTAATCCTAATTCTAATAGAACGAGTATGTGATTTGTGCTGAGAGTCTGTTTGCAGAACGTGGAGTCATTACAGCTCATCAGAAGATTCGACCTTAGTCCAGATGAATGCAGTTCAGGGTTTAACTCACACTCACCATTCATGCCTTCTCTGGGGGATGAATAGGTCACATTCAAAACAAGCATCTAAATGGTCCTTTCAAAGTGGCAGGACTTAATTCATTAGAAGAGGGGCCATGCCTCAAAAAGTTTGGTTGTTTCCAGGTTCAAGCCCTGGATAAACATTTAGGCAGGTCTTTATTTTACTCAAACACGTTTGGTTACACCAGTCCTACTCATGAAACCAAAGAGGACAAAGACTCCTAATCGCGATGTGTATTAGTTGCAGCCTAGTCTCCATAACACACATGGTAGCCTCAGAGCGCAGAGCTCCCATGTACACACAATAAACTTGTCCCGCAATAAGCTGTTGTGGGACAAGGAAAGCGCTATAAATATAGCACTTTTATGTGTGCATACGTGCTTCTTGTCTCACAAAGGAGCATTCACCCATATGAACGCTCCTTTGCGATACAAGGAGTAGTGCATGGTGGGCACCTGTCCCACCATGCACTGCCCACAGCACCCCAGTGGTTCACTGGGCTAGGGGGCTGGCTGCAACCCCCGCTGCCTCCCGAAGCCCTGGGGTTGAGCTAAGGGGCTGGCCTGAACGAGCTGCCCTCGCCGGTTCAGGCCAGCCCCCTAGCTCAACCCCAGGGCTTCTGGTGGCAGCGGGGGCTGCGCACTTAAATGCCGCAGCCCCAGCCGCCACCCGAACCCCTGCAGCAGGACTAGGGGGTTGGCTGGAATCGGCGAGGGCAGCCAGTTCAGGTCAGCCCCCTAGCTCAGCTGGGGGGGCTTTGGGTGGCAGCTTCAATAATAGTCAATTTCACTGCTCTAGAGCAGTGAAATTGACATTTTTGACAGCTCCAATGTCCCAGAGTGGCCTGGACTGGCACTCTGGGACATTTCTGGAGGCTGTCCAATGTGGAAAATCCGTCCACATGAGCACTACCACGGAACAGGTGTTCCACGGTAAGCCTAACCGCTCTCAACTTAAGTGGTTTAACTGTTGCTGCGCAACAGGGAAAATGCTCATGTGGATGCTCCAAGCTTTATTGCGCGGTAAGGAGCCTTATCGCGTAATAAAGTGATCATGTGTACATGGCCTGAGTCACTTAATGCTAGGATTGGAGAATTTCCTCCTGAGTAAAGGGAACTATCCTATATTGGCCACTGAAGGTGGATTGAAAACACGCAACCCAACAGGAGTCTATGAACTTGCTATTGGAAAGTACCAGTGCTCATGTGAAATCCATCTCATCTGTCACTGTGTTATTTTTATCCTCGTCATCACTCGTTTTTTTCTGGGGGAGAGGGGAGGGGAGGGGAGGGGAGGACAGGAGGAAGTCCAAGTTCTCTAACCCCTCCCAAAAGCACTCTTACGAGTTCCCTTTTAAAAAGCATCACATTTTCTCTGACAGAAATAATTTTGCAATAACTCTCGTTTACTTCTGCCTCCATACCCAGGGTTATCATGAGCATTACAAACTTCAGGCTTGTCCAGATAGGGAAGACTTTGTGGAATGAGCTGAAGTGTGAATTTAAAGCACAACTGCTATTCCAGGTTCCTATTCCACACTAAGAGTGCCTTTGTGCAGCTAAATTAAAGCCACTTGGAAAATGGATTAAGCCAAAGACACTTGGAAGCAGATTAAGCTAAACCACATGAAGTCACTCAGTGTGGAACAAATGCCTACACAAGGAAACTTGCAGAATAGCTATTTCCCCATGCAGACAAGTCCTCTTGTCCAAATCTTATGGTCCCTCCCTCAAACCTAGCCAAGCCCCTCAGGCTGGAGGCCAAACTCTGAAACCCAGCAAGGGTGGAAGGTCTCCGAACCAGGGCTGCAGCCTGAGTAGAAATGTCTACACTGCTTTTTTTAGCCTGTTAGCATGCAATCCACAAGCCCAATTCAGTTGGCCCAGGCTCCAAAATGCACTGTTGTGGATTTGGGGGGTTCTGTGCAACGTAGACACACAGGAGAACAGGGAACATGTGACAAATTGCAGGATGTTACCAATTGTTGAAACACCAAAGACTAGGGAAGAAGACAGAGAATCTCATACTCTAGTTCTATTCCTGACTCTGTAATTAATGAGCAATTTGATTTTAGGCAAGTCACTTTACCCATTCCTCAGCTTCACCTCTGTAAAATGGGTAGAATGTATTTTTACATAACTATCTTAATAAAATTCCAAAGGGGTAGCCGTGTTAGTCTATTGTAGAAAGACAACAGAGTCTTGTGGCACTTTTAAAGACTAACAGATTTATTAAT
>ML688386.1:368487-411645 GCA_007922175.1 Pelusios castaneus | reverse complement strand
GTGAATGCTCCTTTGCGAAAGAAAGTGCACGTGTGTACACGAAGCAGCGCTATATTTATAGCGCTTTACTTGTCCCGCAATAACTTATTGCGGGACAAGTATTCTCGTGTGTACATAGCCTCAATCTCTACAACCCAATTCATGCAGTCCCCATTTCAATTCATTCCAACACAATGTATTCAATCTAATTCAAGTTTATTCAATCTAGGCCACATCAACCCAGTTCAATCGGTCCCAATATCTCTAAACCAACCTAACTTAATTTTTCTCGAACTAATTAATTCAAACATGTGCCAAAGAAATGAGAGTTGTTTTTTGTTTGTTTGTTTTAAACCCTATTGGGTCTTGCTTGTTCCTTTCCCTACTTGGCATTTTTATCCTTCAAATACTTGAAGGAGTACCATATTCCCTCAATCATAAAAAACAAAATTTTAAATTTTTAGTTATTTAAATCTTTTTTTTTTTTTTTTTTTTTTTTTAAAAGTAAATCCTTTTGCCAGCTCTTTGGTAACATGTCTATCTCAATATTTTATTTTATGAAACAAAGGTTTACAATTTACAATAAAAATTTAGAGAGATTTGCTTATAGTATTACTCCTCTGGGACAGGATTGCACAGACACCAGAAAACAAAATATAGAAACTTTGGCATTAGAATACTGTAATTCTAATGGTCAGTTCTGGACAAAAGCTGTCATCATAGGCCACAAAAGAGATTTCAGATATGGAATTAGTTTAGTGGGTTTCAACTAGTTCCAAGTAAATCAGCTATTATAATGCCACCACTAAATTTAGCACTAACTAAATTCTTAACTTTCTTCAAGACAGGTAAGGTAAAAGAGCAAGATTAGTTATGTTTGGGAAGCCTGTAGTGTTCTCTTCAGCTTACCAGATGTGGGAAAAAAGCAGGACTTTAGTCTCCAGGAGTTGACAATTTGATTCTTTTCACTAATGCTAGAACTCAAGGGATAGGGAAGGAGGAACACCCCTACTCCCACTCACACAACAAAAAGAACACTGAAATATCAGGCCATTCCTGAGTCATTTCTGTCTCCAAAGTTCCCTAGAAGCACAGGCCTGTACTAAGGACACCTGCAATTTCACATGCTATGCCTGCATATGGCTATGCCAACTATTTTTAGCAGCCTGACAGGGGCAGCTGCTGAGAGGGAGGAGGGGTGGAGAAGAGTGGGGAGTGAAATCAAGACAATGAAAAAACAGAGAGGAAGCACGCAAAACCAAACAGCATATCAGATAATGCTATCTATGGGTGGAAAAGCCTGACAGACAGAAAATTAACCAGAGGAACCTCCATAAAATGCTGGCTAAATGGATAACATTGGTGATGGTGATCATCTACAAAGTGAAGGGTGTAGATATTCAGGAGAAAAAAAACAATTTAGACATTTAGATTGGTTTGAGATGAAACCATTACTCTCGTCCCTTTAGAAAAAAGAATCTCAAATGCATTACAGAACAAGCAACACTAAAATAATCTCATAGTTTGAGCTCCTCCCACCCCCATTACACTTTTAATTCTTTAAAATGAACATGGAAGAACCTTTGTGGATCTCAGGACCCCACTATTCTCTTCCCCCATCTTTCATGGTTGGATGGTGTATGGGCACAGACTGAGTGAAGACAGACAGCTCTAGATCAATGATTTCCTCAAAGTGAGATCCGTTGAACAGCAGATGATCCACAGACAACAACTTTCAGAACTTAGCAAAAGGGATGGTGGGAAGGATGGAGCATTACTGGCTGGTCCACAAAAAATGAAAAAGTTGGGGAAGCACTGATCTATTAAGTATACAACTGCATAGGAAACGCAACAGGTGTCCCATGGCTCCAGTAAATTCCATAGGTCACTAGTGTGGATAGGAGAGATCTGGGTTTCTCAACCACTCCATCAAAAACAAAAAAACCCCACCAATCACAAGCACAAGCACAAGCAGAATCCTTTTGCCTCAGTCCTCCCATGCTCCACAGTTACCAGCTGAATGTCAGAGCAATGTGGCTTGATTATACCTTTTTTGAGGGACAATTATATTGTTGTTTAATGAGGATGAAAGTGTGCCAGCAGAAGACCAACCTGAAAGTCCAGTCACAACTGTATACGACTCACTTCACTGAGAAGCAAGTTCAAAGATGTAGAGGCAGATAGGGCAGCAAAGGAGAAGAGAGCAGAGCAAGGCAGGGCAGTAATCAATCTCCAGGTGCTGTTTTACCTGCGTGCCATCAGCAGCATGGGAATAGACCCGTGAGCGGCGGTCAAAATTCTGTCCCACGCGGTACGGTGGGAAGAAGCGCTGCCGATACTGTGGGCGTCGCAGCTGGTTCCGCGACCCCGGGACATGCCCTTCGGTGACGGGAGGATCGAATCCTTCACTGCTCCCACTCTCCTCCTCCTCCTCCTCACCCGGGTACTGGCAAAGCAAAGAAACACAAAGTCAGAACCGGGTGGAGAAGAGGGAGGAGGCAGATGTCAAATCAGTGCCTCTCCTACACAGAACCACTGCAATTACAAATTATATGCATTTGAGCATCTTATCAGGGAAAAGACAGTCCCCTTCTGTGCCTGGAGAGCAATAGCCAGTTCCAGGCACCAAAATGCCAGAAAGATGCAGTCACAATGAAGGGAATTAGGATTAAAAAGAACTAAAATGATGACAGGGCTGGAAGGTCTGATTCAAGAGGAAAGTTGGAAAGGTAACAGGCAGCCTAGCTAAGGAACAAGTAGAGTGGGGAGGGGCACAGTGTGAACAGTCAAGGGGAAGAACTGGTTGTAGGAAGAAGGAAGTACTAAGGGCCTTGATTGGAAGCAAATACATCTCATCATTCCCTTTTTGTATTTGCCTATTCTAGTCTTTGTGCCTTCTTCCATGCTAGCCACAAGCCTATGCTGTACTCCCTATCCTAGCATGCCTAGCTAAATTCTCACTGAAGACTTGTATGGTAAAGCCTAAACCAGATGAGCAGTCCCATCCCGTGTCCGTCCCCTCCAATCCCCCCCACACACTCATTGTAATAGATGTATGTGCTGGAGACAGTTACTAGCAGTCAAGTAAACATACAATAAATAAATCTACAAGTCTTTAAAAGTGCCAAGTACCTCTGTTGTTTTTCTGCAATAGAGGAACATGACTACCCCTCTGGGCCTTTACTAGAAAAAAAATTCACACTCACCCTATATTTCTGAGGACCCAAGACAAGAACCCTGGTCCTTCACCTTGAACAACACAGACATGTACCATTTAAACTACAGGAAATCTCCTGTACCAAGCTTAAAGCTGGGTCTGTATTATAAACATACATCAGCACAGCTGCACCGATGCTGCTGCACTGCTGTAGCACTTTGGGGAATATGCTCCAAGCTTTTCATTTTAGTATTTAATTCAGTAAAACCCTCAACTTTTTCATTTAAATACAGCTTCTGCAGAATTTCTAGTTTGAGCACTAGCATGACATGAAATACAGCACTTTGCTATAGTTTAGGTCAAGCTGAGCACATTGGGGCCTCAATATAAGTGTACATGACTCCATGATACTAAATGGCAAACAATGAAAACAAAGTTCCTTAACAGAATCTTCATCTAGGACTCCAAGCCTCTTGTGTCATCTGTTTACTTCTGTGGCTTGTACAGGATTGACCAGTCATATAAATAGCACTAACAGTTTATACTGAGCTTTACAGACATACCATACGATAGAGGTACCCTACCCACTCAACCCCAAGAGCTGGCAATCTCAACTGCCAATGAAGTTAATGGCAAAATTTAGTACAAATACTTGCTACCCCTTTCTCCATAATCCAGGAGAGGCATGTAAAGAGGTCTCCTTTTTCCTTCTGATTTTTGTTTCTCCAACGTGAATGTTAGGTCTTTTTTAGGCTTTGAATCATCAAAATAAACAAGCCATGTCTTTCCATATTTTTGCTAAAGCATTACAATTGTGGGGGAAAAAGAACAAATGCTAAAGCTAGCCTAGTTCTCAGGACAGCTGGACCCATGCCTTCTAAGATCTGACTCCATGTTTGTTGGGTCAGACTCCATGATGCTTGCCATCTTGAACAAAACCTCAGTGACTAACCCTGACCCCACACCTCTGCATTCTTTCATTGTCAAAACCACCCACACCCCCTGAGTACAGGTCTTGATTAGTTCAAGACACCACCTGAGTCTCCTTTGTTTTGTCGCCCTGCACCCTTGTTCCCACCTTCCAGCCCCCACCCACTGACCAGATACCCCAGAATCAAATTTAAACAAGGCAATTGTAATACTGTAAAAAAACTCTCATGTATTGTCTGTCCAGCTGCTAACTATTTCACACTTTCTGGTCGCTCAAGGAATTATCCTTGAGTGCTTTAACATAATCAATCACCTAATGGGTTTTCTCTTGCAAACACATTGTAACAATCTTTGGCACTGATTGTAACTAAGTTAAATGTTTTTTATGTTTCTGTATCTATTATCATCTCTGTAGAAAAGTTCTCCATAAAAGAAGGGAAACTCTGTATTGTCCTTTGGAAACGCTCCCTACCAGCCAGAGCCTCTGTTGCTTGTTGCTGGATGCGGTGACCCTTTCCCCATAGCTATGCAATTTTTTCTTTTTTCTTTTAAATAAAGATTTTCTGTTAACCCAGATAAATTCTTAGTCCTTTGTTAATTTGGAACAAGGCTATTTTTACAAACAAAAAAATCTTTCCCTGTCACTATAAGGATCAATGAATGGGAATGGTAGCTTTGATAGCCTGCAATTAAGAGTCTGTGATTTTCACTAAGATCTTCTCTCAGGTTCTTCTTTCCTTCAGACAAACAGTTCACACCTTGATTCTCCATTCTGTTACACCATGTTAATGACATTGTAACTTCACTGTTTTCAAAAAAAAAAGTGAAGAATACATATAAAATTATTTAGCAGAATTAAGAAACAAACGTATTAGTTAAATGCTTATTTGCTCTCATGTTGCCCTTTTACCTTCACCGGGCAAGTCTATGTAGTTTTCCACAGTCCCCTCTGATTCTGACTAATCTAAATAACTGTTACCTGCAAATTTTGCTCCATCACTGCCCTTTTCCATTGTTAAATATGAGACCTGTACAGAAGCTTGAGTCACCATACAAGCTTTTGCCATGAGGAATGGTGACCATTTATTTCTACTTTGCCTTGTCACCCAGTCACTTTTTGATCCATGAGACTATTTTGCCACTCACCCCATGATAGTTAGCATCGTTAGTAACCTCTTATAGGAGACCACATTCAAAGACCTTTTGATAGTCTAAATGAATTACATCAACTGGTTCTGTTTTATCTGCTACTTCAGTGGCTCTCAGCCAGGGTCTAGGGCCTCCTGGAGAGCTGCAAGCAGGTTTTAGGGGTTCACCAAGCAGAACCAGTATTAGACTCACTCATGCCTAGGGCAAAAAGCTGAAGCTGCAGCACATGGGGCTGAAGCCCAGGGCCCTGAACCCTGCCACCTGGGGCTGAAGCCAAAATCTGAGCAATTTAGCTTTGAGAGTCTCACTGTGGCATAGGGCATCTGCTTGCTACCCCTTAACACCCACCCTGGCTTTCATATGCAGAAAAATCATCTCTCAACCACACAGGCAGAACTTTTGTTCTGAGGTCAATGCTGAGGCCCATGTTGCAAAGGAACCTGCTCCTGTGCTGCTGAGATCATTTGCCAGGAGCGTGTTTAGGGGGTGGCTCATATCACTTTTAGGATTGCCTGTTTTTTTGTTGTGAGGGATTCCAATTCAGAGGAGGTCTCAGAGTTTGAGGAAGAGGAATGATAGCCATCAGGAGCAGGCATGGGCCTTAATGTTCCTTAGGGCTTCGTCTGTTTTGACACTGAAGAAGCACAAGTTCTCACAAAAGGGGTTCCCGCTTATGGCCACTGTTCTGGCATTTCTGAGCAAGTTATCATACGCTGTTCTTAGGGAGCACCGAGCAAGTATATGACCTTCAGTAATCAGTGTCCTACTTTCTTCCATTCCTCTGGAAAAAAAATGTCTAGGATGTGGCTTGTGGCATTCACTGGGCATAACTGTAATGGAACACATGGCTTAATAGTTAGCCACCCAAATTCCTAGTGAGACAAATAAGTACAAATGTCTGCCAAAACATTCAGCTTACAATTCATTAGAGAAGACAGAGTGGGGGGACCTTACTGACCCTCTTTCCTGTACTGGAATACTATGGTAAAAACTCATGTCTTTCATCTGGTTTAACATATACCCTATTCTCCTATTTTGGAGAGGAGAACAGAGTCAGATCCTTGGCCACAGCTATAGACAGAAAAAGCTTCTCTCTGATTTGCATTTGTAATATGATGAACAGGGGACAAGATATCTCCAGTGCCATAACCCATTTGTAGCTGGATGACATTTGCCATCCTTCCCTCTAGTTACTAATATCTGTTCATAAGGAGGGACGTGGATGAAGCACCAATATGTTCTTCTGATGAGATACCATCCATATGTGCCTATAAAATGGACTTGAATGGTTCCTCTGAAAGTTTCATCCAGTTCCACAGAAATGGGTAGATCCAAGGGGTCTCCTACTGGTATCAGTATGAGCGGCAGATGAATAGGCACTTGTGAGGACACTGGTGCAGAGGGAAGATACAGTGTTGGAAAGGGGGTGCCAGTGCAGAGGTTGGTCTCAAGCTCCAGGAAGGTTTTCATGGAGTCCTATACACAAGACCACATAAGTTGAAGATGGCGCCACAAGATATGCTTCCATGATGCCTTGATCTGAGGTGACAGAAGATAACCAGAATTGAGGTTGAGTCAGGAGACTCTCCAGGTTAATCTCTGAAGGGGCTGAAGGCACCCCCGGGCAGTTCTGGGTTGAAGTCAGTACCGGCAGAGAATTCAAGCAGCAAAAAAACAAGGGGTGGGTTGGCTAACTGCCTTGACCCCCACAGCCCCTAAACTCAGGCACAGAGATATCAAAAGGCAACACTGCCATCTGAACCAGAGAGGAATCTATATTAGTTACTTAGTTCCTGAGAAATATGGAGAACAGGCAACAGCAATGCCACGAGAGTTTTTAATGCCCTCATGGATAGGAAGGCATAAAGGAAAGGGATGCGGCTTCCTTTCTCTTTGCTGTTGGAGACCTTAGCAACTGCAGATAATGCATGTAACAGATATTGCAACTGTAAACTGGTACCAGTGATGCAAAGTGATGGACCTACACCCAACAGAAAGTCAAGGAAATTCTGATCTTCAGTCCACGCGACAGAAGCTTGTTCTGGCATCAGGGCTGCCAAGCATGTGTTTTGATCCTGTGTCAGAGAATTATCTGAATACCCATGGAAGGCCTGTCAAGTTATCTGGCTGTAGGCTTTGGGATGAGCCTGGCGCCTCAAACCTATCTCCCATGTGGTTCACAGAGTGAAAGCATAGCACTCTGTACAATGCTTTACTGAATGGTTTTTATCCAGGCATCAGACTCTAACATAATCACCAGGCAAAAGATGCACTGCTTGAAGACCTTGCATAGAGAGGGCATAACATGGTCCCTATACGGGGCAAGGAAAGCTATTGTTTAGTCCAGAACCTTTCAGGCCAGTGTATACAAAACCCAAAAGTCTGAGTGAAGAGCACAGAGTGAGCGCTTCATTATGCAGAGAAAGAGATGTTTTTAAGGAGAAAAACACTTCACATCAAACAACCACTTTTAATGTCCTCCTAGAGAGAGAGACACCAGGAAGGTATCCCTTCAGAAAAGCTCAAAGTGGCTTTGAAAGTCCTGTGTCATCTCCAACACAGTGGACTCACAATACTGGTGAGGATGGTGGCTTGTTAACCTCTCCCGTCTGGACACATCAGGAGGCACATATCAGTTGCCTCCAAGTTCAGCTGGATTGGTTCATAATGAGACAGTGCTTAACTTGGAATTCCCCAATCCTCAAGCACAGAATCTCAGAATCTGGGGTTGAAGTTGGAGTGCTGGAACTAAAAATAAGACTGACTCACATTACGAGGTGGTCCCCGGCGTCTGCCATAATAGCCACGTCGGTAACGGCGCCTATCTGCAGCGTAACGGCTGCCTTCCACGGGGACTCCATCTGGACCAGTGACATTGGCCGCTTCTGCACCCTGAGATGGGAAGAGAGAGAACATAAGTGATGAAGATGCAAGAGAACAAGAACCAAGTGGAAGGTGGGCGGACCTAGAAAAAGGAAACAAAATAGGGAAATTAAAACACCTGTTTCCATAACTACAGACTTAAGACAAGAGGTGACTGTGATCATCTTCCCTCCAAATAGTGCAGGTTGTGGTGAGGTTTTGTTTTTTTGTTTTTTTAAAAACACTAATTACTTTTCCACTCCTCACAAACTGCATATGGCAAGAAAGCACAAGGGTCAGATATTTGAGAATATAAGATAGTCACAAACAACCAAATAACCCACACACAAGCACAAAACAATACAAATCAAAACAACCCTGAATAACTATGGCCTAGCTAAATAACAATTAACATGGAATACGGGTTTACAAGTATTTGAAGGATATAAATACCAAAGAGGGAGAATTATTCAGTGCGGTACAAAATGTGCAGGTACATATCTATAGCCTTCCTATTTAAAAATATTAATCTGGTCAAATAAGAATTATTTTTTTTTTTGTATAGCCCATAGGAGCAAGGGGGTGAAATTCAAGGAACACAATTTAAAAATGGAGATTGTTACACCTTTTGGACAGATCCATTGGACAGAATAATAGTCTCCCAAAGGTAATGCTAGACACTCTGCTGCTGGAGTATCTAACACTAGATTGGACAGCACACTGGAGCATGTACACAAAGGAATGATCCGACATCCACCCCCACTGGGAGAAAGATGGGAACGGGCTACCTGAGAATACTTCGGTCTTTTTCCATCTATGATTCTCTCACCTTCTCTCCCTCGACTACATCAAATTCTACAGTCTCTCCATCACCAACACTGCGCAGGTATTTCCGTGGGTTGTTCTTCTTGATCGCTGTCTATAAAGAGACAAAACACAGTCATCATCCTGATCAAAAGTTAATGCAAAAGAAATCCAGCTCTCTTGGAGCAGTTCCCCCTCTAGTAAGTTAATAGATAACTGCAAGAAGATAGAATGGCTGCTATGCTTGGCTCTGCCCAGTCACAGATTATTCATATGCAGCCTCACGCAACTTTATGCAGAGAAGGCACTACCTAACTAGCGATTTAAATGACCCTGATGAGCACCTCAGTATCTCAGCATCAGATCATCCTTAACGGAGCACACCCTCTACCTCACACAGATGTAGTGCAGAGGTATTATTCTCATTTTTAGACAGGGAATGAGGGGACTAGGTAGATAAAGTTACTTGTCTAAAGTCACACAGGTAGCCTGCTGTTGAGCCAGGAACTGAATCCAGGTCTCCTGAGTCCTAGCTTACCTCTTATGCACTTAGCAGCAGTTCTCAATGGCTATGGCACAATACAAAAGTACATTGCAACACGGGGCTTAGTGTCTTCACCACAAATTCCCCCGCAGCCCCTCCCCTGACCCCCAAAACAATGACTGGGGCAAGACTTGCAGGAATGGGGGAGCACACTGAGATTGGCTGGGGTCTGCTGCAGTGGTCAGCGCTGCCACCAAAACCCCCTGCAGCAGCAGCTCTGGGGAAGAAGTGGGAAGGGATGTCCCGGGTGAGCACAAAAAAAAAAAAAAGCCACCACCAAAACTCGGCGGTGGGGGCTGCTGGTTTCTGTGCTGCCACCAAAAGCTCCAGTGGTGCTGGTGGGTTTCCAGAAGTGAGGGGCTCCTGTATCAGCACAGTCAGCCTTTATGATTAACTCCTTAACTATTAATCATTTGATTTATATCACTCTGGCTTGGAAACACTTAAAAGCTTACTGTAGTCAATAATTTGATGTTTGTTTTATCTAAAACAATGCAATGTGAAGTGAGGGTATGTGCAGATGACTCAGAGTGACAGAGCTGGTATACATCAGTTTCTTTGATAAATTGAAGGGTGCATGAGATAGCACTGAACTTTGCCAGACAGTAGCTTTCCAAAATTGCATCTGGGAATAGGGATGTTTGCTGGGGGTCTACTCCAAGAGTGGCTGGCCAGAAGCACTCCTTCACTGGGTGAGGGACTGATTATACACAGGAGGCTGGGTGTGAGCTGACCCAGAAGTGGAGAATTGGTGTGTCAGCTGCAAACCAGTCCAGATTGCAGGAGGGGAACATTACACCCGGTAAGTAAGCAGCTGAAATAAGATGTTGTAGCGTGTACACTAGTTCCATAGTTTTATCGCTTCTGCGTGCAGGGAGTTGGAACTTGCACGTCCTTGTTGAATGATGTAAAACATGCACACAACGTTGTCAGTCAGTATCTTTATTGATATGCCTGGTATAGGTAGTAGGAAATGAAGGCAGGTGTGGTGGACTGCACGTAGGCCTAACAGCTTGATGCGTAGATTTGTTTCATTTAATTATCACCTTCCTTGTACAGTGTGTTTTTGTAGGGGCGCTCCCCAACTCATCAAGGATGCAGCTGTGGTGCTCATAATTCAGGGTGTTTCTTGCGAGAATGGGATCCCTGCTGTCAAGTCGTTGATCTGTCCCCACCATTTAAATGATTGTTTGACATCACTAATGTTTTGTGTACTGAGTGTGTGGTTTGTATGCTATGACGAGTCGTAGTTATACGGCTCACCTGTGCAATCCTGCACTACAAAAAGATGGCAGCCATATGTGCCAGCACTTGAAAACGTCTGCATACATTCAAGGTCAGACTGTTCCCTAGTGTGGATTCCACATTTACTATAGCATCAAACCTGGCCCTTGGTACAGGTGCTCAGGCTGTGAGTGAGTCCAGGTTTCTATGAACTCTAGGTGCTGTACAGGTTCTAGACTGGACTTCTGGCTGTTTATCATCAATCCCAGCTTTCAGAATAGCATCTTTCTGAGTTGAACTGCTTGAATGGCCTACAGTCGACTGCGACTTTATCAAGCAATTGTCTAGCTAGAGAAATCTGATTCCTTCCCAGCACAGACACACTGCTATGATGGCAAGCATTCTGGAAAAAGCTATTGGTGCAGCAGGCAGGCCAAAAGGATAACACTGCATATTTCTAGTTCCAAAGGTGTAGCCATGTTAGTCTATTTCAACAAACCAAACAAGGAGTGCATTTTATGTATCAGATGAAATGGGATTATACCCATAAAAACTTGTGATAAATAAATTTGCTAGTCTTTAAAAGTGCCACAGAACACCTTATTCATATTTCTAGTGTGAATCTCAAGAATCTTCTTTGTGCCGAGTGGATAGTGACATGAAAATACAAATCAGTCCCCCTTTTCCAGTGCCAGTATTATGGGTCAGCGTGACCATCCTGAATTTTTGCAGTTTTACACACTTGCTTAGTTTTCTGAGTCTCCTGTCTTCTACAATGGGTCTCATTGGGGAAGAAGGGGGTCATAAAGTAAGGGAACAAAAGTCTGTGTGTTGGTGCAGGTCATGTTCTATGGCACTTATTTGCAGTAACTGTTCAACCTCCCTGTTGTAATAGATGCACACGAGATGGGTCCTTGAAGAAGGATAGGGAAGGGGGTTGGATATGAGGAGTGGATATGGAGGGGATAGTAGATTCTGACCAGACAACTTCTAAAATCCATCTGTCTGTTGTGATATTCACCCACATGGGGTAGAAGGGTTGCACCTAGTGCTGCTGTCATTGCAGGCATTAGATAATGAAGGAAGTCCTCAACCAAGACCTTAAAATTGACATTTTGGGGGTGAGCCACCTGGGATGTTGATGGCTGTTGATTCATCTGCCAGCATCTCTGATGTCTGGCTGGTGCGTGATTGGTCATATCATCTGTACTGGGAGCACTGTTGGTATCTTGAACTGTACAGCTGCTACCTGTAGTGTTTTCTCCCCATCATAGGTGTGTATATGGCTAGGGTACATAGCATGGCCTGCAAGTCCTTCTTCATATCTATAACTACCGGTTTTCTCAGCAAAATGCTTTTCCTTATAAAATGGGAAATCCTCTATAGTAGCTTGTAGCTGCCTAGGTAAAGCTGAAGAGTGAAGCCACAACATCCTGTGCATGACCATGGCAGTTGCTACAGTTCTGGCCGCAGTGTTTGTGACAAAGAGAGGCTTTTAGCACAGTTCTTGTGACCAGTTGGCCCTCCTTGATGAAGGACTGATACTGTTCCTTTTTGTTATACAGCAATATTCAATAAATTACAACCACAATAATTATACAAAGATATCTGAGTTTGATAAGAGCATTGCATAATTCACCAATCACAGGTGCAGAGTTGCTGATGTGTAGACCTTTCTACTGATTAGGTCTAATCTTTTGCGATCCTTGTCCTGTGACATAGACTTGTACTGGTTGCATTCCCCTCTGATTAGCTGCCTCTCTGATGAGGGAATTCAGTACCGGATGGGTAAAAAGGAATTCTGTGCCCTTAGCAGGGACATAATATTTTTTGTCCATCCTTTTTTGCAGATGGGGGAGATAAGAAGCAGGCATTGCCAGATGTTATTGGCTGGTTCCATGAGGGTATTGTCAAGGGGCAAAGCAATTTTTGAAGAGGCTGAAGTTTGCAAGATCTTCAAATAGTTTATGCTGTGTTGCAGCAACCTCATGATGTTGGATTTTTAATATATCTACTACACTCCTAAAGAGCTCCTGCAACTGTTTAAAGTCATCTGAACTAGCGGGAGGAGGTATTAGGGCCTGGTCTGGAGAATGGATTAGTTGTGTGAAGGTGGTGATGTTTCCTGCTCCATACTTTCTTCTGCAAGTTCAGATGGTCCAGTGCCTGTTGAGAGATACTGTTGGTGATCTGGACCGGTATCTGTGAGGGCTTAGTGGTCTACTATATGATCGAGTGTAGCTAGACCCAGTATCCCATCCTGGCCCCTGCATGCAGTAGGGAATTGGTGGTCCAAACCATGGATGTGTGAGTTCTCTGAATTGAGGCCATCCTCTGGTTGTATGTACGCTGGGTGAGGAGCGTTGGGAGGAAAATGCAGCTCCTTCTCCTTCCTCCTCCTCATCAATGGAGAAGGGGACAGGAGAGACAGGCTCATCGTGAGTGGAGTGAACTAAGGAGGTCTCAGTCACATTCAGTGGTGACTGAGGAAAAGATGTTAATACCTCCTCTTGGGCGTGACATCACCATTTCTCTGTATGTTTTTGAAGCATGGTGCCACTGTCAGTACCAGCTCCATGCAATGTGTTGGTACAAAGGTATAAAGCAGGGGTCAGTAACTGCCGCACAAGTGCCAAGCTTGGCACATGGGCTGACCCTGAGTGGCACCCCTGCCTGCCAGAGGGGCCTGTGACCACATGGCTCAAGGGCCCATGCTGGTCACACTTCCCCACTAGGGAGCACAGCCAGCAGTGAAAAGAAAATGCAGCACAGGGAACTTCTGTCTGCTGCTGGCCTCACTCCCCAGCTGGGAAGCACAACCAGTGAGGGAAAGAAGCCATAGCATGGAGGGCTCTTATCCCTGCTCCCCAGCTAGGAAGCACAGCCAGCAAAGGGAAAGAAGCCACGGCACTGGGGGTTCCTGTCTGCTGCTGGGCCCGCTCAGAAATGAGGGCAGCAGGGGAAAGAAGCCATGGCACGCATGGCTTTTGTCTCCTGCTGGCAAGCATGGCCAGCAGGGGACAGGAGCCCCAGGCACGAGGGCGGGCCAGCAGGGAGGAGACCCTGGCCTCACCCCCTTCTGGCCCCACCCAAGCACCTGCTGATGGTGCAGTGGGCGGGGCTGGCAAAGGTTGCTGACCCCTGGTATAAAGAAATGCCAACAAGCTTATGGGCTCCACTGGCACCATAGATGGTGCTGGTACCAGTGCCATATACTTAACCACAACATGAGCACCACTTGTCACCATTTTGCAGGCCATTAATTTCGGCAGTGACGTCTGGGAGAAGGACTGTTTGGTTTTGCCTCGACTCTGTACTGGTATGATGAAGATCCTTCGGTGTCATGCTAGTGGGCATAGCTGAGAAACCTGTAACTTCTCTGGTATCTGGGTCCTACCCCCTGTAAGTGATTATCTCCTCCTTTATGTGGTCAGTTCTAGTCCAGGTTAAATGGCATTTTCCTGCAACAAAGTATTACCTTGTCCAGGATCAGAAGCAGGTCTGAGTGACTTCTCACTTAGGATAAGTTTCAGCCATAGGTCTCGTTACATCCGACTCTTTCAAATTTTTACAATGGACGCAGTTCTGTGTTGCGTGTCCTTCACCCAGGTATCTGATGCATTTGAGTGTCTATCAGGAAACTGGCATTGCATCCCTACATGACGTTCATCTTTTGAAAACTGGTGAACCCAGCTTGATGCACAGGACAGTGAGAGAGTAAGCTAGCTTTTATTCCATTCCCTATGAGGAAGGGTATGGTCAAAAGAAAAAAAAAAGTGTCCAGGAAGCGCAAGTATTAAGACTAAAACTAGAGGTAAAACTAAAATGCAAGCTGACTAAATTTGTATGGAAACTACCTAGTAAAGAGTTCTTTGATGAGTTGAGAACTCCATTTTGTTCCATGGATGGTTGAGAA
Organism: Pelusios castaneus; assembly: GCA_007922175.1. Lineage (NCBI taxonomy): Eukaryota > Metazoa > Chordata > Testudines > Pelomedusidae > Pelusios > Pelusios castaneus. The sequence continues at coordinate 397,080 of ML688386.1, read as the reverse complement.
GGAACTGAGAGGGTGAGATAACATGCGCCAGAAAAGGTGCCAACGGCATCACAAGACTGGGCCATCACATGAACAACCCAGATGAGCACTGCTGGTAAAAATCTCCAATCATGAATGCACCAATACCTAGGGAGGAGCACCCCCAGGGACACTAGCCAAGAAAGAATTTATGCTTTGGCAGTCTCACAGCAAGTGATGCCAACATGGGATTTGGATTCTGGAGATTTGGACTCAGTTCCTGGCTATAATAGACTTCTGTGTAGCCATGGCCACATCATCATTTAATCTGGTTCAGGTCTCCTTGCCTACGCCCATTTGTCAAATGATGAAAATACCACCGGACTTCCGTATAGCACAGGAGTGTAGTAAGGATACATTCATTCAAATTTGTAAGGTACCCAGAGACTATGGTGACTGAGGACAACCAGACTGGATAGTTTCAAATGCAGTGTTCACGAGATTTATGGACAGAAATGTTGCAATTCTTAATATTTCACTTGGATAAAATCATGTTATTAACAGAAATGGACAGATTTGGGAGCTGTTCTACACAGGGACAAACACTGATTTGGTATTCATTCAAAAGTCAAACGAAGTAAAGACAAATTGTCAATGAAGGAATGGGTCACAAAGACTGTGCTGAAAAAACCCGAAGGGTTTCCCTAGGCTCTTAAACCTGATGTTAATGGGCAAAAAGCCTTCTCCAGAAGACGACCACAATAGCGCGCACACACCCTTACTGCTCTGCAGTATCAGCAACAAGCCTGACACGGACCTTCCACCTTAAAGGTGAGAGCATTACAAGTTAAACAGAATAGGTACTCCATTAAAAACTTATAAAATGGTTATTTCTGTCTCCAGACAGAAACGTATTTGGAGAAGCAATTCTTTATGTACCCTCTGAAGATACAATCATATCATATTACTGTGCAAAGTTAAAAATAATAGCCGTGCTCCATCCAAGAAGCAATTGCATTTCAGTAGGGGCTAAAGTGAACCTTATGTATTATAGAACTAATTACTTCCAGTTACATTCATGCAACCTGATGGATATAAATGTTACATAGAATGGTATTAACCCTCCATCTTTATAATGTGAACATAATGCACATCCTGAATACTGCATGCAGTTCTGGATGCCCCATCTCAAAAAAAAAGTTAGAATTGGAACTATCATATCTGGAAAGAAAGAAAGGACTGGGACTTTTCAGCTTGGAAAAGAAACTAAGGAGATAAATCATTAATAGTGTGGGCAAAGCGAACTAGGAAGTGTTATTTACTGCTTCACAACACAAAAATCAGGAGTCAGCCAATGAAATTAATAGGCAGCAGATTTAAAATAAACAAAAGGAAGTAGTTCTTCACACGATGCACAGTCAACCTGTGGAATTCATTGCCAAGGGTTGTCATACAGACCAAAACTAAATCACTTCAAAAAGAATTAGATTGGTTCACAGAGGCTAGGTCTATCAATGGCTATTAACCAGGATGGGCAGGGATGCAACCCCGGCTGTGAGTATCCTTAGCCTCTGACTGCCAGAGCTGGGAGTGGACAACAGGGGACTGATTTCTGTTCATTCCCTCACAAGTCTACTATTCTGTCTTCAGACGATGGCCAATACCAGGTACTAAATGGACCTGTGGTCTGACCCAATATGGTCATTCTTATCTTCTTAAGCACGAAAGAGGTATAGAGACTTTTAAAGGTGTTAAAGTAGTTGCAACTAGAAAAAAATAAGGTGGAATTTCAGGTGGAAAGTTTCAAGAAATATTTCTTCATATATTCCATCACCTCCCAATGAGAATGGTAGAGGCACATCACTTGAGCCATTTATAACCCATAACGGATAGACCCCTAGATAGCATACCACAGAATGGTTGACTTGTTGCCAGGTGAGTAGGGAAAGATAAGCAAAATGAGGTCAAAAGGGTCTATCTAGTCTCAGATTCTATATAATTTGGAGCCATCACAAGGGAGAAACAGAATACAAAGCAGTCACGTATGCTCCAAGGAAAAAAAGCATTTTAATCTGCATGCTGTGTGTATATAAATGGCATTCAATAAAGTGTGTTATCCCTCAGCACAATCATGAGATCTGCCTGTTCTGCTCCCACTGTGTGTATGGAGGGCGGGTGTGTCCCTTCAACTAGGGCAGCCTTATTCTAAAGAGATTACATGTGTAATCCAGCCGTTCCTCCACACTCCCAAAGTGCAGGAGAGGAATCCACAGAGACAGAACAGTCACTAACAATGCACTGAGGAAAGAGGCAGTTCAGCACAGGATGTTTGCGTATGTGATTGATACGCATTTCTAACTGTGGCTCCCTGCCTGACAGTTCCCTTTCCTTCTCAGGCAGGCCTCAATCTGCTTGACTGACTGTACTGCCCCGAGGGGAGCTGAGATCCCACCTAGATCTCATAAATTAAGCTGTGGCTGGTTCAGTTTGTACTTGGTTGGGAATCCTACTAGGAGAAAACAGGACTACTGCAGTGGGGATAACACTTCCCCCGAATCAATACTAACTCCAACACCCTATCACGGCCTGAAGGAGGCCAATCCTAGAGTTTCAAACATTATTCAGTTTGGGCTCTTGATAGGCTGGTGGGAGAATAGGAGAAAGGGAAGGGAGCAGAAATATTCATCTTGGACCAACTTTAAGACCAGCCAGAATGGTCTAGTTATGGATGTTGAGACAATGGGACAAATTTAATCCTAGAATAAAATAGACTCCTGAAGTAAATGAAGTTTCACTCACTAACATGAGGACTGACTTTTGCTCACAGGCCACACTCCTAAAGGATTTTAACAACCCACTTTACCCATATAGTGAGCTGTCTAAGAACAAAAAGATTCACCCTCCATCTCCACATTATAGTGCCTAAGTCTACAGATGGGATACACAGAGCTGTGGTGAGAATCTGGCAATCTCCACTTCCGCAAGGACAGGAACAGAGGAGTAGAAACTACTGCATCAAAATATGAACTATTCTTCACAATTAACCACCTCCATTTTCTATGCAGGAATGCTACCAATGCCATTCTTGATAGCCCATTTTTAAAGACTTTTCAACAAGCACCTTTGTGCCTATTCCCATACCATTGTAAATAACTGGAGAGCCACCTTATTTATTTAAATTTCTCCTCAAAAATACTTCAATGCTACGATGCCTATAACGATTAGGCAGATGACTTGCTGCTATCACCTTTTTCACCATGACCACTATCATCTCACTGCTCCCTTGTGCTGACCCCATCAGTTAGCAGTATCCATCTGCTGCCTATAGCACAACATTTAAGAGTGTCAGCTTTCTGGGACAGGGACAGTCAGATAATGTACACTGCCTAGCAAATAAGGCACTAGCCCTTAATGTAATATAAGTAGCAATCAATCATACACAAACACCCCTGCTATCTCATCTCTCATTTACATGTTCACAAACTCCTTAAAACTGTGAGTTGAACTCTGGCTCCCATCACCCAGAACAGGCACATCCTTAGCATCACTGTTTAACATGAAAGCTAAGTGCATCTCATCTCCATCCAGCGGTTAGTTCAGAAGATAAGAACCACCTGCTTAGGGCTGATGGCATTACTCCTTTAGCTTTAAATGCGAGAGGCCTGTGCTTTTGGTGCATAAAGTTCCCAATTTTATGCCAGATGCCAGCTCATGAGGGGGCATTTTAAAATTTTGTTGATCTCACGCATTTGGCACCAGTTTCGTAACAGGGGGTGCGTGTAAACCTTCTGGTCAAATGTGCATCTCAGATATTCAGGAATGAGTGTGGTGTAAATACAGACAGCTGCTGACCATTTAACCCTTCAGTTACAGTGGCAGACTTCCTGAACAGAAGTCCTAGGTCATGGGGAACACTTTAGAAGCATAACTAGTTGATGGCTCAGGGAAACCCCATGTGTGTTAGCAGGCTGTTTGGTGACCACTCCCTGCCCAGTCACACCTGGCACATTCCCTCCTGCCTGTCATTCTTGGTTGCAGCTGTCTCGCATTGTGACAGCTGATAGTGTCCAGGCAGGGTACGGATCAGACTGGATCCTTTCCCTTCAAGAACGGCAAGAAAGAGGACGGAAGGACAGTTTGTTAGCTGGGCAAGAGTAAGAACAAGGTTGTGAATGGAAAGGAGAGAAGAAGAGTGGGAGGGCTGGAAAGGAAGCCAGTAGTATGAATGATCAATTGAGGGTCTGGTGTAAAAGAAATGGGGAGCAAGAGAATGAGCTGGAAGAGATAGCAGGAAAAAATTCCTTTGACTTTCATTTGAGCCGGATATTCCCACCCTCACACCAACTGAGCAGTTACCCTGTTAGAAAGGAAGAAAGGCCCCCTGCCTAAACCACAGTGAAAAAGAGTAGACAGGAGGAGTTGAAAGACACAGAGGGAAATCTGTAACTGTTATATATAGAAACTATTGTAGAAAGACAACAGAGTCCTGTGGCACTTTTAAAGACTAACAGATTTATTAATCGCATGAGCTTTCGTGGAGTGGGATTTTCTCCCACGAAAGCTCATGCGATTAATAAATCTGTTAGTCTTTAAAAGTGCCACAGGATTCTGTTGTCTTTCTACAATAGTTTCTACAATAGACTAACACGGCTACCCCTTTGGAATTTGTTATATATAGAGAAAGCTGGGGGATTCAGAGTAGAACTCTAACACCACATGAGCACAGCTAAGAGAAGAAAATTTCGGTGATATACATGAGAAACTGAAGCAGTTCAGGATGACCCCTTTAAACACCCTTAAAGAGAATAGGGCTGAAAGATGAGTATGGACAAGAGTGGTAGTTCAACTTGTTCTGATTACACACCCTAATGAATACAAGTTTTAAATATATGAATTGTACAAAGACACACTCCATTGCCTCTCACTCACCTGATGAACAAACACATCTTCTTTGGTGTCATTTCTGTGGAAAAAGTTCAGAGACACAGATGTAATCATAGGACTTGATTATTTAGGCCTAAAATTTTATTAGAGATTGTCCATGGGGTTCAGTTTACCAGCCCATACACTTCTTTTCAGGAGGAACAGAACCTGGAAATACACCTCCTGAAATCTACATAGGGAGCACTTGCAGTACAAACCTACTCTGTCTCTCCATCCAAACTTAACAGTAAATTCCCTCTGTATCAGCTCCCCTGACAACAAGGGATTTTCCACTTCCCTAGGGACCACCCTGTAATCTGTGGGCAGACAACCAAGCTTCAGTGTGACAAGCAGCCAGACTATTAATTGTCCCCCCTCCTCCTCCCCCATTGGATCTGGCAACTAAAGCTCCCAACATGTTATCCTGGAGGTCAAGTGAGACTGTCAACAGGACAGGGCACAGCTGTTAACAGGGGTCCCCTTACACCTAGACCCAGAACAGCCCAGGACAGGAGGGCCTAGGAACACTTGCTGGGAGGGGGAGAGCTAGAACAGTGTTTCTCAACTGGTGTTCCGTGGAACAATGGTGCTCTTCAGACATAGTGCAGGTGTTCCACGACCAAGGCCGGCCAGACCATATACACAAACTAGGCGGTCACCTAGGGCACCAGGATTTAAGGGGCACCAAATCAGATGGAAGTGAATTTCTCTATTTAAAAAAATATATTAATATGTTCAGTCTAGACTTTTTTTTTTTTTTTCCCCTTTTTCTATATTGTATGTGGGGGATGAGGGAGGGGGTGCCAAAAATCATAGTTCCCTTACAGTGCCAAAAACCCTTGGGCCAGCCTTGTCTGTTACCCACCCCTACCCCCTCCAATGGAGGGACTGAGCAGGGAGGGGAAGGAGCAATTTAATGCCCCACAAGCTTTGCCTTGACTGAGGCATTTTAAATCTCCCACCACCATTACCAGCTTTTTCTAAAATGGTTCCAGGAGGTGTTCCGTGTAAGGTAATTAATACCTTTAGGTGTTCCCGCACCCACTAAAGGTTGAGAAACACTGAGCTAGACACACCCACCCACCTTATCAGGCTGTCTACAATCCTCCAGCCAGTGCAGGATGCTGCACGTGACACAGGCTGACATATCTGATGTGCTCAGATCCATTGCACACATACAGCTAAAGAAGCTGAGAAACCTTAACTGCACCAAAAGAATTTTTCAGTCCTACTATACAGTTTACACTCAGGTAATTGAAGTTAATTCTGTTGCTTGTCAAAAGGTGCTAGGTTGACAGTCATGAAAGCTGAGGGATCCCCCCAGTCCTCCCAAGTATGTTTCTCCTTATTTAGAATGGTAGTGTATAAGCCTTTTTACTTCAAGCCATAAGTCAAGCACTAACAGGGGTTAGAAACTTCCACTGTGAGCTAGCTGCTCCATAATTAGCTACTACATGGTTTCTTGCACCCTCCTCTGAAGCATGTGGCACTGGCTATTGTACAAATCAGGGTACTGAACCAGAAGAACTGTTGGGTCTAATCTCTATGTTCCCAGGAAGGAAGGGCAGTCTCTAAAATTTACTCAACCTTTTGACTTCCCTACTGGAACACACACACTTCGTCTTCCCTGATGTTTGTAACTTCTGAAGATAGTTTTTATTGTGCGCAAACTTGGTCCCACTGAACTGAGATCCAGAAAACTCATTTCACTGACAATGTAACTGGAAACAATCATTACCTCAGAGTAAAACCAATGATCTAGAGATGAAAGGCTTGCTGTTATTGTCCTTAACTCCATGCCAGTCATTACCCTCCTGATCTTGCTCAACTTGGAGCTGTGCTTTACAAAGGATATGGAGCCCTCAGTATGAATCAGATCGCCTCTCCACATCCCAATCTCAGGTGACCTATCTGAGAGTCAGCCAGCCCCGGCTGACCTGGGGCTGTACTCAACGGTGCCAGAGCCCCATTATTTAAATTCCTCAGAGATATCCAGTCCACCACACTACAGTGCTGCACTGGAAATGGCTTCTATGATGTGAAAATCTTTGCATCTCTCTTCTGTGATCTCCAAAACTTATCTAATCCCCCAAACTGAGGCTTGCATGGGTTCTTTTGCTATGTCCATTTTCCTGACAGACAATTCTTTTTAAAAAGTGTCTGAAAACCATTTTTAAAAATAAAAAATAAGCACGTTTCTATAGCTTGTCAAGTTTATCACAGCAAGCCACATACCACTAGATTGTAGCTTTCCCATTTTTTGCTTGAAATCATTTACACCAGTGGTTCTCAATCACTGTGTTGGGACACATTACTGGGTCACCACACAGCAGTAAGCAAGTCACGGAGAGCTGGATCGGAGGCTGGATTCAGCTGGGGGAGTGGGAGGGCACTGGTGCTTGCTATATGGTCATGCACGCTACCAAGCATGTTGTAACCTGCGAAAGGCTGGGAACCACTGATTTAGACAACAGTTCAGTAACCCATACGAGTGGACAAGATGCTTTTGAGGGTGGGCTTAGAGCAATGGTTCCTAACCTTTTCAATAACATGACACAATTCAATGAGAAAATTCCATGGCACACCCACTTTTTTAAAGCTGAACTGATTGATCATAAACATAGCATTTACTTACATTTTCTATGGTTATGGTCTTACTACAGGGTTTTGTAGCATAGTGCATACAACAAGCTACAGAAGGATCAAACGCATTAATGTTTTCAATCCAATGGAAAAAATACATATTTCCATTTTGACCTTTGGCCACCTGTGTTTAGAATGTTCACATTTTAGAATCAAAAGACCGATGCCTTGCTTTTAATTTGATTATTAATTTTCACAAGTTTTATGAGTTGTAATTTTGGTTTGATAGCATATTATTCAAGATGAAACAATGTTTGTTTTACATTGATTTTCATTGCCTTTGTACAAAATTTCACAGCACATTTGGACAGTTCCCATGGCACACCTGTGTGTCGCAGCACACCAATTGAAAACCACCGGCTTAGAGCTGTGGGTCTCAAATTTTTGCAGGTTACGACACGCTTGGTGGTATTTCACGACCCTCCGGGACACACAAGACCACACCCCCAGGCCAAATCCAGCCATCTCCCCAGCTCTGTGACACAGTTACTGCTGTGTGGTGACAAAGTAATGTGTCCCAACACAGTGGTTGAGAACTGCTGGCTTGGAGTACAAGATTCAACTTCTTGAAATTTAGCGTGGAGACGTACAGCTGGTTTTGTTTTGACCCATTAGAGTGGCCATTTCCAAACGTCAGATGTGACTCTGGACTTGATCTTTGGAACACCCTATAACTTCTGCATATTCAAGTCTGTTTCCACCTGTAATCATAAAATAGGCACTGGGGAATTTTAGTGGCGACTGGAACAGGGATGACTGAACCTGTTTGGACAGAAATAAGAACACGTTTACTAAACCTTTCTTCAAAACTCATGCCTGTTCCACCCTCCTCCCCCACAACACATACAGGTTTGAAAAGGTTCAAGGACTTCCTCCCACATCCACTCTCATTTAACTCAGAACCTCAGTGGTTATGGGGGTGTCAAGGCTGAAATACTGCATCACAGGCCAGTCTTGTGGTATTTTCAACCCAACCAGAAACAGGAAATACCAGAAATCTCAGAAAATCCCCTCTTCCTGCGAGATTTATAGCCTAATTTTTCAGGCTTGAGAGTGAATAACTTGATTAAGCATGTGAACTGCAGTGCTGCACAAACTTATTGATCAATAATAACAAACATACCTGTTGATAAAGCCATATCCGTTTCTGACGTTGAACCACTTGACAGTACCAAGAACTTTAGTGGCTGAAAATTAAAGTAAATGAATATAAAAGTCACCCTCTAGTAACACACATCATACTGCATCAAATGCAACAGATGTGTATTGCCCTTCCTTTGTGCCTGCAAATATTGTTATGAGTTCTTTGAGACAGGCCAATTAAGTGTAGCACAGCCCTGTTATAGTCATTGGAAAACTCCTTTATAATACTTTACATTTACATAGCTTTTTTTAGCTGGAGTTTATTTTATCCAAGTGGGGACAAATTAATAGCCCCATTTCACAGATATGGAATGGAGACGGAGGGTAAGCAATCTGACTGAAGTCAAACATTAAGTCAGTTGCAGAGCCAAGAATGGAACCCAAATTTTCTGATTACCATCCCTCATCCTTACACACCACTAGAGCACATCTCACTCATCTTAGCTACCTTTCCCACTTCCACAAACTAACTACTACATAATGACCACCATGAGCGATCACTAGCTTGAGCAGGGACTGTGCCAAGATACAGGAGACAAGCAGAAAAATCCAGCTGCGAGACTGGGAGCCATTACTCCAGCATCCAGCTACTAAAAAGCAAACATGGCAGAGAAGTAGCAGCAACAAAGAGAAGGAGGAAAACATTAAAAACCCACAGATAACACCCTCAGGCCATCTGGTAAAGTCCCCCATTTCACTGACATAATCTTTCTTTGGATTCCCTAGAAAGGAAGAACTGTCCAAAGAGCAAACATGGTTATATCGGTATTCACAGAACCCAAGAGTTCAGTGTAAGAGAAAAGCTGTTTAAGGAAAAAAGGATCTGTAACTAGGGATAAAGAGGTGAAAAAGAGCAAAGGATAAGCATTTCCAGGTGGATATCAGAATGTGTTCCCCAAGAGTAAGAACTATCAGGCTGTAGTATAATATTCTTAAGGGAATTTCAAAAACTCCACTGCTCAGTACATCTAGAAGTGGACCCAGCAAAATACCACAGAGAACCTCATGCTCCATCATTTGGAGTGTAGGTGATGGACATGATGTGACTTGACCGGTCTTTTCTGGCATTACTAGATGCCTCTTTGTGGCATTTTACATGATCTCTCAGTTCCATAGTTACCAAAAACTCAACATGACCTTAAGCCCTAAAATTCCTAAAGCTCCTGATTTGAAACATTCTGTTACAAACCTCTCATCCACCTTTCTTCATATGAGGCCTACTATACAGTCTTGGAGAAACAGGTTTTATCAGGTCCTATACCATGAGAGGTTCCCCCAACCAAATAAGTTTGCCAGATACTGCTGTAGTATCTCCAACCCTACATGGATGACTCAACTGTTTCATTCCTGTCTGCCATATGGCCTCAACACAGGACCTTTATGGGTTCCATCAAACTTAAGCCCTATGGGAAACCCAACTTTATGATTCTGTGCTTTATCCTAGTAATACCACATCTTTTACATATAAAGACGTGACCTAAACTTCAAGACTATTAGAAGTTGAAGATTATGATGCATTTTTTTAAAGGAAATTTTTTTCTATTTTAGCAAATGGGTAATCTAATCTATTACCTTACTGAAACTAAGAGCACATCTTCACTGATAGCAGCAAATTTGCCACCATGAAATCAATCTTTCTGGCTTGATTGAGCAGTCAGTGGAGACGCACTCAAACAATCTGAAAGCGGGCTCATTAAAACCACCCCCTCAAGTGGCATAGCACTGCATCAAGAGGAACGCATCGGCACAGAGAAGAGGCTGCATAGAAGAGGAGTTAAGAAGTCAACAGAGTTACACAAGCTAGCAAAACTCAGCTTGCAAAACTCCTGTCGATGGCTGCCAAATTTCCAGCAAGTATAGACCAGGGCTAAGTATTATTTTGCAAACAGGTAATATGCATGTTAAAATAGAAACAGATTTCCTTGAATTTTATTATTTTAAAGGATAACATTCACTTTGCAAAATTCATGCATTTCTAACATTTAACTTAATTGTACTGAATATACCTGCTTCAAAAAACAAGCAACGGAAAGGGAGCAGGACCAAGAAGTTGGCCGAAGTCCTTAACTAGAATTATAGGAACACAGTTATTATCAATAATAGATTATATCAGGTGTCCATTGAACATTCAGGCCTATCCCCACCCCATTCCCCACCCCGCGGCCAGAGCCAATACCGCATACTTCAGAGGAAGACACAAGAAACTCCAAAATGGGAAATTATTAAAGCCCTACATGAACTGCAGGATGTCTGTCAAAAAATTGCAGCTGAGCTGCAGACAAGCCATGGAAAATTGTGGAAAAGTAATAATGGACTTTAATATTTGCAATAATAAAAAATTAATTGTTACTTCTCTGCTATTTCCTACTGGGGGGGTGGCCACCAGGGACTCCGCGTCAGCCCTGCACACAGTACGGCTCCTGACGTCAAAATTGTGATGGAAGACTACTACTGAGGAATCTACGATATCACAAGTTAAGTCAGGCCTTAGCAGTTAAGAAATAAACTAACTCCAGGCAGTTAGTGGTAAGCTTAAGTCTTTAAATATGATGGCCTATACAAAATAGACTTTTTTTTCCCCAATTTGTCTAGTGTAACTGCGGAAGTTATCATTAACCATATAAATGTATCTCCATGGTGTGAATGAGGCATCATTTCTAGGGATGAGAATTCAGTACCCTGGCCTTTACAGTTAGCCTGCAAAAGGGGGCCAATAAGTGCCAAATCATGGAGGTGATTTTTGTAGCATATACTTTTGTAACATATACTTTGTCCTGCTAAGAAGTGAATCAAGTTAATTCTCCCATTTTAACAATAGGTCCATGGAAAGCTATCTGGAGCAGACTGAGAGTAATAGTTGCATGAATTTGACCAATTATACCAGGGAACTTCAGAAACAAGTTTTATTTTTTTCTTCATGAAGGGTCAGGGATAATTGGTGAGCAGCTAACTTTTCTGTTTGTTCATCAAATTAAGGTGGTCTCACCATGTGTTACAATATGCCTCAAGTGGTACTAAGCTAATTGGTTACTTTTTTAATCAGAAACTAAATGTACATATTTACAAAGTCATTACTGTGGAAGGTTGAGATTAACAAGATAAATAAAGAGATTTGCTCAAGAGACCACTTTCAATCAATGCCGACAAGTCACCATCCTTAGACTCCCTGTGCCAAAAGAAGCAATAAAGCTGGTTTGTAGGCAACCGCTATGTTGACATCAGACCAAATTTAAAATTTTATCATTCTTATTGTAAACAAGAAAAAGTAAGCAGTAAACCAGTAAACAAGTTAAACCTTTCCTGACTAGAAAGCTGATTATAACTGTGTATTGAACCTCCAGTAAAACTACATTACATCTTATCAGCTACTTCCTCATCTATATAACTAAACCACAGTTGTATATATGCACGGTGGGATGTGGACGCAGCTCCTGCGCGCACATATAACTGACACAGCTGTGCGCGCGCAGCAGCTGAATCCACGTCCATGCCATGCATAAGCCTGTGGATTAGATAGCTCACGCGCACGGCTGCCCTCCCGCCAATTTGCGATTCTTTAGAGAATCGGGGGTTTACTGGTAGTCTACTAATGCAGTGGTTCTCAATTACTGTGTCGCCACACAGTGGTGTGTCATGGAGATCCAGGGAAATGGCTGGATTTGGGCTGGGGGAAATGGGCTGGTGTATCCTGTCGGGTCACGATACGCCACAAAGTGCGTCGCAAAAGGTTGAAAACCACCGTACTAAGAGCTACCAATGTTCTCAGAATTGTTCTTGATGAATCAGAAAGCAATGATACTTGCCCCCTGGCATTTCGCAAGACTCCTTCCATCCTCATTCCCAAGGACATCTTTTCTAATCTGCTCCTGTATGTCAGCAGCCAAAGGATTTTGAACACTTTCCTTAGGGCGCTGTGACGGGGTGAGCCCACCCCGCACTGAAGAAGCCCAACAAACACTGTGGGCGGGGGAGGCCCTGCCCTCTGAGCCCTGCTGGGCATGCTCAGACTGCTCTCCCTGCATAAAAGAGGGCAGCTCAGCACACTTGGGGCTGACTGGCAAGGAGGAAGGACCTCCACTGGAAGCTCCTTTCGAGGAATGGGAGGAGCACCAGGCAGCCCAAGAGGGAGACGCTGACACGGTGTGGCGATACCAGGAGCGGCCATCTCGTGACTAGAGCCCAGAGACCCACCTGCGGACGGTAGCCCGGGAAGCCCCAAAGGAGCCTCGGACCAGGACCACGCAGGAGGACCACCAGCCACCCAGGTAGGAAGTAGCCCAGGGGCCCGCGTCACGGGGTCAGGGGTGGAGCCAGCATGTTTTGGTGGACCCCCGCTGGCAGAGTGCTGCAACCCTGGACATCCATAGGGCCCTGGGCTGGGGCTCAGTGGAGCGGGAGGGCCTGAGCCCCCCTACCCGGGCACTGTCCTCGGAGGCCCTTAGGCCTGATTGCCCAGACCCAAGGGCGGCCTATGGACTCTGTGGCCGCTAGGCCAGGCTGTCCTGAGCTTCACAGGCAGCCCAGTAGTCTAGGAAAGGGGGGGCCTGCGGAGTGGGGGTTGATGCCTCCATGCCACGCCCCGGCTCGCCCCTTAACAGGCGCCCACTGAAGTGTGTCTGTACCTGTGAGTGTAAAGGTCTTTTCCCAACCAGTCCCCTCACCCCAGCCTTATCGTACTAACCATCTTGTGCTACCCCTTGTCCTGACAGACTGAAAACATCTCTTTAAACGGTTCTACTGAAGGGATTTATAGGCTGCAATCCTGTTCTGACTATGCAGCATCACAGTACAAGAGTAACGACACATCAGAGTACTTTTATCACCTTTCCTCATTTGTTTCACTTTGGTTTTTTGGAAGGGTGCAAACATGCCATTGGACAGTGCAGTTCCTAAAATACATTGTGGCTTTTTAAGCCTTCCTATGAAGTTACTCTAGAATAGGTAACAGCACTAGAAGTATTCCAGAGTACATAACTGTTGAAACACCCTTCAGGAATCCCAGGTGTGCCTGAGAAAGTCCAATTCAGAACTCAAACTTGCAAAATTTGGGGGAAGAGATCCAGGGGTTCTTATTTTGATTCATCTCTGTGTTTCACAGTACAGTAAAAGAACTAACTCAGTACTGCCTGATTGACTGTACTCTAGAATATTGATGAATTATCCCACAATTACTCAGAGTATGGCTAAAATACCCTGGGAACACCGCTGATATACCTCCACACTCCCCAAAATTGCTCTTTCATAGTACCATTAAAGTAAACTAAGAATACTGCAAAACAAAGACCAAGAAGCTGACGACAAATATCAGTATGTGACCCACCAGACCGACCTGGCTTCTCCATCTGCTCTTCATAGAAAATATAAGCAGCCACAGTTCAAAGCAGATTCACTTCTCTCTCCCTACCTGCAACCATTTCATATATCTTCAAAAGGCCCTCCAGTCAAATCAAGCCCCTCCTCCTTTCCCAGCACAGGGTTCCCTGCTAAGTAATCCCCATCCTTCACCTAAGACATTCAGAGGTCCTTAAGGAATTTGTTTACAAACATCCATCAACAATATCAGGGTTCATTACAGGACTGGATAGATAAGATTCTGGGGTCTGCATTGAGCAGATCAGACTAGACCCGTGGTTTCCAATCTGTGACAGTGCAGGGCACTTTCAAAGTGGCCCATAGCTCTAGCTGACTGGAAAAGGCAGCAGCTGCTGCCTAAGGCCTCAGGTAGAGTGCCTTTCTGCAGGGCTAAAAGACCACTGCAGGCTCCTTGCTGTGGCCAAGGGTATGGGAGATCAGTGCTCCCCTCCCCCTGGCTGGAGTCAAAAGCTCAGCAAAGCACTCCACAAGGTCCATAAGTGCTATGGTCCCTCCTGGAGCCAGAGAGAGGAGAGATCAATGCTCCCCTCCCTGCAGCTCCAGCAGAGAGCAAAGCACTCTTCCTGGGTCCCCAGATGCTGGAGTCCCTGCCAGAACCAAAAAGAGAGGGAAGCACTGATTTTTCATCCCCCCTGGCTGCAGAAAGGAGCCACTGCCTGGAAACCCAGGTGAGGTACACAGGGCTACAGGACATGTGTGGTTTCCCAGGTGCAGCCAGGAAGACAGAAGATTGGCAAGGAGGCTGTCTTCTCACTCAATTCCTTCTATCTGACTGGGGGGGAGGAGTGTTGTGAAGCCTGCTGCTGGAAATTGATGGCCCTTCAGGTTTGTAAAAATGTTAACTAAGGCCCTGGTGCCAAAAAAGTTGGAAACCACTGGACTAGATGATCACAATGGTCCCTTCTAAAAAGTCTATGAGTCTATCATATGTGTCTAAGATCATGGTGAGTCTGGTGAAACAGAAGCATATATCCTCACAGGATCACTTTTGATGCTCTGGCTGTGCCAAGCAGGCCCCTAGCTTCCCTAAAATAATGATGAGTAACAGCAGCTACTTGTGAGAGAATTCATGTTCCAAGAGGCAGCAGCATTAGTCGGTCAGCAAAACTACTCCTTGTTTGTTTTTGTGAGAGGAAGCAACACATATCCCAATGCCAAGATATTTTCCTTCCTGGGAGAAGCAGCTCCCACCCACCTTGTGAAGCCAACTTCACAGCCATCTCTCCCCATTAGAAAAGGGATATTGAGCATTATTATAAACCTCAAGGTGTGTGAGGGAACAGCGAGCACTGGCCCAGCGACTACCAGCGAAGGAGACACGGAGGACGTCTTCAGGCCTCGGCAGCCCCTCTCACCGGCAGGGACTGATTCAGTAGAAGGTATTACCTCACCCGCCTCGCAGCCTGGCCCCAACCCCGCACACAAGGAGAACCTCCTTCACACACCAGGGAGCCCACGCCCCTGGACTCCAGTCGGGCTGACAGCATGAAGCCTCCTCCGGGCAGGCGAACAGGGGGTTCCCGAGGACGGCGGCACAGCTCTGCGGCGAGTGCCCCGCTCCAGACTCGGCGGGCCCGTTTACACGGGGACTCGCTATCTACGGCCTACTCGGGAGCAGCGCCGCCCGCGCCCGCAGAGCGCGGTCCCCGGCGCAGCAGAGACGACAGCGCGCAGGCGCCCGGCAGCCGGGCCGGGCAGCCCCCAAGGCGGCCCACACAGGGCGCCCGGCCCGGCCGGCTCCCGCCGCGGTCTCCCGGATCCCGCCGGGCAGGGCCCCTCGCCGTCCCCGGCCCAGCCCACCGCACGTGGCACCTGCCGCCCCAGGACTGTCCCGCCGCGCCCGGCCGGGCCTTACCCAGAACTTTCTTCTCCGCCTCCGCGCCGCTGCTGCTGTTGGGGGCGGGAGCGGCGTCGCCGCTGGCGCTGGCCCCCGGGCCGCTGGCGCTCACGGGGCTCTTGGGCTTCGCGTCCTGGGCCGGGGAGGCCGGCGCGGCGGCGGCGCTGCTCGTGGGCGACGGGGGGGCGGGGGCCGCCGCGGGGCTGGTCTGCGCCGCTTCGCTCATGGCGTCTCTCCGGCGGGACGGGAGTGGTGGGCGCGCTGGCGGCGTTGGCTGGGTCGGTGTCTCGCGCTCGGGCTGGTCGGTGGCTCCGCGCTCGGTCTTACTGCCCCAAAATGGCCCCGCGAAGTTACTAATACAGTCAGCGAGGGCCGGCCCCAAGCCTGGGCGGCCTCATTAGCATTTAAAGGGGCCGCGCGCCTCCAGAGCGGGCTGGCTCCGCCTCCCGTCCCGTCTGGACCACGCCAGACGGGGAAGGTGGGAGAGAGCGAGAGTGTCAGTGTCCGCCCGTCCACCAGCGCGATTTGTTTGCGTGGTGAACACGCTCTTTTTTTTTTCTGCCAACAAGAAACCATAACAACGCCGGTGACTTACATTAACTCGCCCACTCTTAAAACAGCAAGGCGCTGACATATCAGTGTATGAAAAAGGTGGCTACCCAAGCCGTGCCCCTGACTCCTCCTGCCACACGTTGCCGCAGTTGCATGCACTTTCCTATGGCTTAAAAAAGTATTTTTCTTCTTGCTGCTTAAAACCCTTCCGAAACTGACTGACTGCAGAGGGGAACCAGTGAAACTGACTGTGCCCAAATACAGGTGCACAAAGTTAGACTTCTGAGTTCATATTTGTGCACTTAAACGACTGGCCTGGTTTTTGAGAGTGCTGTCAACCCAGCCGCAGAGAAGAGGTACTCAAAAAGTTATTCCAGTCAGGCCTTGTCTCACAGGCTCCTGGTGGTGGCATGAATTTGAACGTTAGTGTTTGTTTATATAAGATACTGAGCACTCACTAAATAAAGATCTAAATTATTTGTTCTAAATTATTCCAGGAAAGCACGGTGTTTGGACAGAACGGATGGCAGTGTTGCTGGGGAATGCCTCCATGATACTGTAATAATTAATAAATAGATTTTTTTCCTCAGTATTCTGCCATCTTTTCCTTCCATTCCTTGCTGCTTCTGTGCCAGCTGTCTAGATTCTTTCTCACTCCCTGCCCTTCTGTCTCCTCTTATCTCCCTGCTTGCCCTTCCTATATCACTGGTTCCCCTCCTCACATCTTCCCTTCCTTCCTCAGTACCTACTCTCCCCTTCTCTTCTTAACCCTTTGCTGTCCCATTTCATCTAAGCTTCCTGCTACAATTGTTTCCATCTTCACTCTACTTTTGCCCTTTCTGTCTATCTCCTTCCCCACTAGCCCTTATTGCTGTCCCTGTACCAACACTTCTACTTCCTCCTTTGCTGGCCACTTCCACCCTCATCCTTTAAACTCCCCCCACCCCATCATATGTTACTTCACTACCCCTCACTTCCTTTTTCTTAGAGCTCTGCCACCTAATGGTCTCTCCCCACTCTTCATTACCCCCTTCTTATGTCTCTCCTGCCTCAGGAGGTAGAAAGGAGCCTACACATACTTTAACCCTGCTAGGAGCTGTCCTGAGATCCGGAACCTAACCCACCTCATTTGTGGGCTATTCATGTCCTCCACTGCTTTTTGCATATCAAGGTTGGAACCATTTATAATATGGATTCTGCTTGGCTTATATACCTGTTATTCCCATCTGATGTCCAGCTACACTTCAACTCACTGAGAGCTCTGCTGAACAGAGTTCATTTTGTTTAAGAGCATTCCCTGCTGAAGTACCAGGGTACTGATAGCATTCCTTTATTCTAAAGGAGCCCCAGACTGAGGCATTCTCTACCTATAAGCACTATGCAAAATTTTCCATTATTGAGAATTTGTGGATGTGGAAAAAGCCTCTAGACTTGACAAGAAACAGAAGTGGGAGGTGGAAAGTGTGTGATTTAAGGAAAGGGCAGTGTTTCATTATACCCATTTACCAAAGTAGCACTTGTTTCCACTAAAATGATCAGTAGTGAACTATTCTGAAATGCAAAGTGATCCCATTGGGTTTCTGAGTTACACACTGCATTAAATATTAGCATTACTGCTGACTAATCAGTCAGACATCAATACTTCTGCTCACATTTGGAGTCTGTCTACACACTTCTTTAACATAGTGTTTATTCCCTCCAAGTCATGAATGAAAACAATGATTATTACAGTAGTAACCATTGTGCTAGGCTTTCAACATACAGATAAGAAAAAGATGACCTCTGCTCCAAAGAGTTTACAACTCATGACTCACTACTATACTTGGCCATTTATTTTATGGATTGTTATAAACCATTGCAGTTTTCAATCCATGAGTGTTCACTCCAAAGCCACTCTGAATGAATTCTAAGTGTAAGAAACACAATCAAATCTATATTAAAATCCACATCTATTGCTAGTGGTTCTCTTCCTTCCATTAATTGAGCAATCTTGTCTAAACAATAGCAACAACCAAACAACTTAGTCGGATCTGCCTAGGAAAAAAATCAACAGTGATGAGCTCTGCTGCCTATAGCTTTTCCAGTTTCCTTTAGAATTTTTTGCCACTTGCTATTTGTCAAGTTATTTTAATACGGAAATAAGGCCATCAGTGATTGTCGCCAGCATCATTCTTCTTCCCCTTCTCAAAGATCAGTGCATTTCCTTTCCTCCTATCTACTGAGACTTGTCAGAATTAGATGGCCAAGAAACTCCTCAGTCTGGGCAGTTCCTTCCAGAGGGCAGAGGTGATCATACCCCTGCAGGATCCTCCGGAAATCCAACTAGTCTCATCCCAACACCACGGGGTAGTTAAGGGACTATGCAGTCCTGAAGGGTCTCTTTTCAGTGGTAGATCTTGAGCTTAACTAGGGCAGCTGGATAGGGCCAGACATCCCCATTGAAAGCATTGGAGGTACATCACTGTCTTGGAGGACTGAAAGCTGGGGACTAGGCCTTCCCAGAAGAGTGTCTGGCTGTAGCCTGAGTCAACAAGGGCCATTGCAAGGCTCCCCACCACCCAGAAAAGACCAGGAATTCAGCAGGGTCCCCATTTCCTGGCAGTACAGTTGGGAACCCAGACCTGCCCATAGGTGCTGTCCACATATGGACAGTCTCACCAAAAGTGCCCCTTTTGGCTGCACTCCTAGCACATATCCTGGACTCCCCTGGTTCTGGGGTTGGGCTTTGGCACACTAGGCCTTCGAGTCCTGACAGGTCTCTGTCTCGTTGAGCCAGCTTCTGGTCAATTGTCTGTTGGCACCCAGGGTTTGGCAGGCTGCCCACCTGTGGCGGAAGGCAGGGTAGGCCCTCTGACACCATAGAGAAGCAACTCCTCCATCCTGCCTGGGCTTCAGAGCCATGGTCCAGGTCCAGCTGCAGCCAAGTAGTCTTCCATTAAGTCTGTGGCCTCCACCACCATGATTGGCTAGTGTTGCTGTATCCATTCCTTCTCCCTAGCCCAGAGGGTCTGGGTAAATTGGTCCACCACTATAATCTGTCACTTGGGCCTTTGATCTCTGGTCTGGCTCCAGTCACTGCCAGGTGTTATCCCACAGACATTGGGACACCGCTCATGATCTGGCCCCTGAGGGGTACTTCTGATTAAACCTTCAGCGATACGTATATGCATTGATCCTGGTTTGGTCCAAGACAGCAGCCTTTATCCTTCGGTAGTCCAAGGCATTATGGGGGTCAAAGCTCTGGTATGTTGTCAGTGCTGGCCCTGTCAGATAGGAGGCTACCAGGGAGGCCCAATATTCCAAGGGCCATCTCACCGTGGTAGCTACCCATTCAAAGGTCACTACGAACAACTCTGGGTTATCTCCAGATCACATTTTTGTTAGTCATATTGGGAGTCTGGCAGGCAGGATCCCTACATCTTGCCCAGAGAGGGGGACCAGTTTAGCATCCCTGGGTCACATCAGAATGGCCATTTGCTGCACCAGGTGTTCTTGTTGGGCCTGTTACTGTGCAGCTATCTACCTAATCATCTGCTGCTGGGCCATAATTTGCTGCAGTAGTTCCCAAACACTGCTGTTGGCTCTCCACCAGCCACTTCAGTAACTTATCAGTCTCCAGCACCAATAACAGGTCAGGTCGCTCCTCAGGTCACTCCCTTCCTCTCAGGCCCTTCAGCAAGGCCTGGTTGCTGTAGAGAGATGCTTGCAGAAGGTTGTGATTTTAGAGACACTCCCTAGCATTGGTCAGTGTTGTGTGAATTGGGAGACCTGTCCTGGCCCCTAAGGGTGATATAGCATGGCTACTCCCAACTACACACCTGGGAATCACTCCCCTCTGTGTTATTAAAGTTCTATTCCTCACTCGTTCAATGGCATGGTCTTTAATGAACCCTCAAAATCATTACGTGGTGTCAGAAGATGGTGAATGAGTTTAGAAACTAAAAAGACTTGGAGAAAAACTCCTATGTTTGCAACTGAAAACAGACAAACACTGGGGATCTCTGAAAACAAACGAAGCCTTCAGCAAGTAAGTGCAAGTTTTTAAAATGGATGTGTTTCAGGCTCCTTCCCCTCTCCAAATGTCTGGTAATGTTATAGAAAACTGGATAAAGTTTAAGCAGCAATTTCTGTTGTACTTGTCTTCCATTGGAGCACAGAATAAAGATGAAAACCAAAAATCATCTATATTTTTACATGTTGTTGGGGAGGAAGTGTAACCTTCGGGTGGGCTAAATTCATTTAGTTGCCCTTCTCCAGTGCCTCACAGAAATCATTCCCAATCCCTATGGGGAAAGCAGCTGGAGACCCAGGATCCAGTCTGTACGGGACTCTCAGCAAAGATTGCTCAGTTACCACCCCACATTAGAATACTACTACATTAAACATAACAATGAACTTTATTAACTACTAACTAAATGAACCTTCACCTAAGAAAACAAACTACAATTAACCAAGACCAATCCCTTGCATGAAAGATACCCAAGAGTCCCAAAGTCTGTGTGGAGTTCACCCAACTCTCAGCTACAGTTTCTGTTCCAGTGTGGAAGCTTGCATGGCAAGAAATAGCTGTCCTCTTCTTTCTTTGCTGGGATCCTCTGTAGCATTTCATGCAGACTTTCTCTTCTCCTCTGCAACCAGCCCTCAGTCCCATATGCATGTCTGCAAGGTCTGGTGCAAATAACTCCTTTACATGGAGAAAACATCTTGTTCGCTCCTGGCTCAGCTCCTCTCCAGAACACTGAGCACATGGTCTCCCCTCAAGGCAGCTCCTGCCTGCTGTCTGCTCAGGCTGCTGCTCTCCAGTCATCTGACTGAGAACATCCCATCACACCAGCAGGGTACACTGTGGAGCATGCTCAAATTGCTACCACTCCCTGCTTCTGGAAGTTTCCAGTTGTGGGTCGCTAATCTGCCCAACAACAGTAACCCACCCTCAGCAGGTCTCTCAGAGATAGCCTTTTCAGGCATATGGGTTACAGAAGCACTGGATGTTTATAATAACTTTGAATTTCAAGATGGTGAAAGCATGAATTTAAATATAGTACTGACTAAATTTGAGGAATATTGCCTGCCAAAAACAAATGTGACTTTTGAGAGGCATAGATTTTTTACATGCATGCGAAAACCAGATAACACCATAGGGCAGTATGTCACTGAATTAAGGAAACTCAGTAAAAGCTGTAACTTTGGTGGCGTGGCGGAGTCTCTGATCAAAGACAGGCTCATTTGTGGCATTACAGACAATGTGTTAAGAGAAAGACTGCTCAGAGCAGGGGAGATCTCTCTGAATGAAGCTCTCCAAATATTGTAGAGCCACTGAAATGGTAAAAACACAAGTAAAGGAGCTGAATTCACCAGAGGGGACAGTCCATGCACTCAAACAGCATATAGCCAGAGTGGCTCAAATTACAATGTTCAGCCAACCCCTGTTATCAGGAAGACTGAGTCCAGACAGTCATGTGGCAAGTGTGGATCCCAAACAGTGTCTTGCCTATGGGAAACTCTGTCATAAATGTAGGAAACTTAATCATTATACAAACTGCTGCAGATCCCAAAGGCAGAAAAATCAAGTGCATTTAGTTACTGACAATGAGACCGGATGTGGATGTACTGGGATCAAGCAAGCCAAATGAGAGGGACTGGATACTGCATCTGACAGTGAATGGAACAGTCATTCCACTGAAACTAGACATGGGGGCATACGTCAATAGTCTGTCTGCACGAGATTATGGGAGACTGAGAATAAGACCTAACCTGGGACCAACAAACATAAAAATAACGGGGTATTCTGGAACAAATACCAGTGCAGGGATGCTGCTTTGCTAGCATTAACCATAAGAACACCATGGACAGTCTGCCTTTCATTGTAGTGCCACAGGATATGACACCAATTTTGGGCCTGGCTGCATGTGAGAAACTCAGTTTGGTAAAAAGTATGCTCTCTCTACAAGACTCTCTGACTATGAGGCACTCTTTCAGGAATATCAGGACCTGTTTCAGGGATTGGGTTGCTTGCAAGGTGAACATACAATCCGCATAAACAAGCGGGTCCCTCCAGTTATTCATCCATGTAGAAAGGTGCCATTTGCACTCCGTGATAAACTCAAGGCTGAGCTTCAAAAGGTGGAATCAATGCCAGTCATACAAAAAGTAGATGAGCCAACAGAATGGGTGAGCTCCCTTGTCATAGGGGAAAAAGCACTGGCCAGCTATGCATATGTTTAGATCTCAGAGACCTCAACAAAGCGAACATTTCAAAACTACCAACTAGAGAAGAGATTATGGCTCAGTTTGCAAATGCTCAATATTTCAGTAAATTGGATGCATCTTCAGGATTCATAGAATAATAGGGATGGAAGGGACCTCACAAGGTCATCTAGTCCAACCCCCTGCTAAAAAGCAGGACCACTCCCACTAAATCACCCCAGCCAGGGTTTTGTCTAACCGGGCCTTAAAAGCCTCCAAAAATGGAGATTCTACCACCTCCCTAGCAGTGTTCCCTCTAAGCTGCGCGGGTACGCAACCGCGCAACAGCCGTCGCACCCCCCGTGCAGCAGTGAGGGACCCCCGCGCAGCCTGGCAGCCCCCGCTGCTCCCTCCAATCCCCGGGGCCGTGGCTTTGCCACAACAGACCCGGCCTGCGCCCGGCCTCTGGGCTGGCCCTCCCCGCCCCCAGGGTGGGACAGGCAGGCTCAGGCTAGGGTCAGGAGCGCGGGCCTGCCTGCCTGCCCCACGCGGCCGGGGCAGTGGGGTGGCTGCGGCCGCGGGGGGCTCCCGGGCTCCCATCCTCCGACCGCCTCGACTTCCCGGCCCGGGGCCGGGCTAATCCACGGCCTCGGCCTCCCAGCATGGGGCCGGGATCAGCCTCCAGGGCTGGGGTCTGCTCCGCCCCACCGGCAGCTTCCCAGGGCCGTGGTAGGGTCCTCCCCTGCCAGCGGCCTTGGCTTCTTTCTTCTTTCTCCTTTCTCCTCCTTCTTTCTCATCTTTGCCTGCCTTCTTTTTTCTTTCTTCCTCCCTCTCTTTCTCTTCCTTCTTTCTCTTTTCCTTATTTGTCTTCCTTTTTCTTTCCTTTCTCTTCTTTCCTTCCTCTTTCATCTTTCTTTCTTTCTTTCTTTCTTTCTTTTCCTGTTTCCTCTTCTTTCCTTCTTTCTCTTTCTTTCCTTTCTTTCTCTCTTTCTTTGCTTCCTTCCTTCCTCTTTCTTCTTTCTTTCTCTTCCTTTCTCTTCCTTCCTTCTTTCTCTCCCTTTCTCCCTTCCTTTTTCTTTCCTTCTTTCTCTCCTTTGCTTTCCTTTTCCTTTCCTTCTTTATCTTCTTTGCCTTCCTTCTTTTTTCTTTCTTCCTCTTTCTCTTCCTTTCTCTTTTTTCCTTCTTTGTCTTCCTTTTTCTTTCCTTCTTTTCTCTTTCTTTCTCTTCTTTCCTTCCTCATTCTTCTTTCTCTTCCTTCTTTCCTCTTCTTTCCTTCTCTCTTTCTTTTTCTCTTCCTTCCTTTTTCTCTCTTATTTCCTTCTCTCTTTTTCTCTCTTCCTTCCTTCCTTCCTTCCTTTTTTAAAAAAAAACTTTAAAAAAATTAATTTTAAATAAAAACCTTTCTAAAAATTAAATTTCAATTCAAAATTCATTCAAATTCAATTAAACACAATTAATTAATTCTATTTACGATTACTTTAACTTCAATTAATGCCTATAATTTCTGTCGTGTGAGTTTACACAAAAATTTTATTCAGAAAAAGTTTTGCACATGGCTTGAAAATTTTGCACACAAGCCGCCAAACCTTAGAGGGAACATTGCTCCCTAGGTAGCCCATTCCAATGCTTCACCACCTTCCTAGTGAGAAAGTTTTTCCTAATATCCAACCTTGACCTCCCCAGCTGTAATTTGAAACTATTACTCCTTGTTCTGTCCTCTCTTACCATCGAGAACAGCCTACCTCCTTTGGAGCACCCCTTCAAGTAGTTGAAGGTTGCTATCAAATCTCCCCTCAGTCTTCTCTTCTGTAGACTAAATGAGCCTAGTTCCTTCAGTCTTTCCTCATAAGTCATGTTCCCCAGCCCCACTAAGCATTTTTGTTGCCCTCCACTAGACTCTTTCTAATTTGTCCACATCCTTTCTGTAGTGGACAGCCCAAAACTGGACACAGTATTCCAGATGCGGCCTGACCAGTGTCGAATAGAGGGGAATTATCACATCCCTCGATCTGCTGGCAATACTCCTACTGATGCAGCCTAATATGCCATTGGCCTTTTTGGCAACAAGGGCACACTGCTGGCTCATATTCATCTTCCCATCCACCATAATCCTCAGGTCCTTCTCTACAGCGCTGCTACTTAGCCGATCAGTCCCCAGCCTGTAGCAGTGCATGGGATTTTTCCGTCTTAAGTGCAGGACTTTGCACTTGTCTTTATTGAACCTCATGAGGTTTCTTTCGGCCTAGTGTTCCAATTTGTCCAAGTCTCCCTGGATCCTGTCCCTGCCCTCCAGAGTATCTACCATTCCCCCCAGCTTGGTGTCATCCGCGAACTTACTAAGCATGCAGTCTGTCCCATCATCAAGATCATTAATGAAGATGTTGAACAGAACCGGTCCCAGGACCAACCCCTGGGGCACTCCACTCGTTACCGGTTGCCAACTAGACGTCGAGCCATTGTTTCCTACCTGCTGAGCCCATTGATCAAGCCAGTTTTCGATCCACCTTACGGTCCACTCGTCCAACCCATACCTCCTTAACTTGCCGATGAGAATGCTGTGGGAAACCATATCAAAAGCCTTGCTAAAGTCGAGGTATACCACGTCAACGACTCTTCCCGCATCCACAAATCCAGTCATCTCATCATAGAAGGAAATCAGGTTGGTCAGGCAGAATTTGCCCTTGGTTCAGGACTGTTCCTGATCACTCTATGTTCCTCCAAGTGTTTCAGGATGGATTCTTTGAGGACCTGCTCTATGATTTTCCCAGGGATTGAGGTGAGGCTGACCAGTCTATAGTTCCCCGGATCCTCCTTTTTCCCTTTCTTGAAGATAGGTACTACATTTGCCTTTTTCCAATCCTCTGGGATCTCCCCCATTCTCAAAGATAATGGCCAGCGGCTCTGCAATCACTTCAGCCAACTCCCTCAGCACCCTCAGATGCAGTTCATCCAGCCCCATGGACTTGTGCACATCCAATTTCTTTAAGTAGTCCCTAACCTGACTTTCCATCACCGAGGGCCGCTCTTCTCTACATTCCACGTTACCCCGTGTAGTAGCCTGGGAGCTGGCCCTCCCTGTGAAGACTGAAGTAAAAAAAGCATTGAGTACTTCAGCCTTTTCCGCATCATCCACCATTCAGTAAGGGACCTACACCACCCCTGATCTTTTTTTTGTTGCTGACCATACTTATAGAACCCCTTTCTGTTTTCCTTCACATCTCTTGCTAGCTGCAACTCCAATTGTCCTTTGGCCTTTCTGATTTGATCCCTGCAGTCCCAAGCAATATCTTTATACTCCTCCCTTGTCATCTGTCCAAGCTTCCACTTCTTGTAAGCTTCCCTTTTATGTTTCAGTTCACCTCAGAGTTCTCTGCTAAGCCATGCTGGGTTCTGTCCACATTTGCTGTTCTTTCTGCACATTGGAATGTTATCTTCCTGTGCCTTTAACAGGGTTTCCTTAAAATACAGCCAGCTGTCTTGGACACCTTTCCCCTTCAGATCAGCCTCCCAAGGGATCCTGCCCATCAGCTCCTAAGGGAGCCAAAATCTGCTTTTCTGAAGTCCAGGGTGTTTGTTCTGCTTCTTTCCTTCCTTCCATTGATCAGGATCCTGAACTCTACCATCTCATGGTCGCTGCTGCCCAGGTTGCCATTTACTTCTACTTCCCCAATCGATTCTTCTCTGTTTGTGAGCAATAGGTCTAGAGTGCAAGGCCCCTAGTTGGTTCCTCCAGCATTTGTACTAGGAAGTTGTCCTCAATATTCTCCAAAAACTTCCTGGATTGCCTGTGCACTGCTGTATTGCTTTCCAGCAGATGTCAGGATAATTAAAGTCACCCGTAAGAACCAGGGCCTGCGATCTGGAAACTTCTGTTAGTTGTCCATAGAATACCTCATCCACCTCCTCCTTCTGGTCTGGCGGTCTATAGCAGACACCCACCACGACATCCCCCTTGTTGCATTCTCCTCTAAACTTAACCCACAGAATTTCAAGTGGCTTATTTCCACTTTCATAGTGGAGCTCCGAGCAGTCATGCAGCTCTTTTACATATAGCGCTACTCCTCCACTCTTTCTTCCCTGCCTGTCCTTCCTGAACAATTTATATCCATCTATGGCAGTGCTCCAATCATGCAAGTTATCCCACCACGTTTCTGTTACTCCAATTTTATCATAGTTCCTTGTCTGTGCCAGTACTACCAATTCTTCCTGCTTGTTTCCCAGGCTCCTCACATTTGTGTGCAGACCTTCTCTGAGGGTGTGTCAGCAGTCTTTTGCACCTGGATAGTTTCCTCGTCCCTGCATGTTTCCTCATGGATGCTATCCAGGAACTTCTCCAGGGCATGGATACTCCTGAGCGTAGCCACATCCTCCTGTAACTCCCCCACCTGCTTCCTGAGAGATTCCACCAGAAGACACCTGTCACACTGAATCATCTCCCCAGCCTGACTTTCTGTGAGTGGGAAATGCAGGCCACAGTCCTGAGTAGATCTGGGTAGAGATATCCACGGTCAGTATGTCTGTCTGGATACAAGCAGAGGAGACAGAAGCAGTGCTGGCACAAGTGGTGCGGCTCTTCTTCACCATAGTGGCACCACAAACTTCCCACAAACTCCCCTGTTTGCAGTCCCTGTTTGCAAGCTCCCCCTAGTCACTCAGCCACTGGCTTTTAAGGCCTTCTCTGCCTAGTTCAGCCCTTGTCCCTCCTTAAGCACCCTGGGGAAGGGTGATCACAAGGCTGATTGAAGCTGATCAGGGCTGAGCAGAGAACAATGGTACAGACAGCCCCCAGACAATCACAATCCCAAATCACACAGTAACTGACAATTCACAGAAATCACCTGTGGGAAAAGACACAAGTGCACACAGTCAGCAATTCACTTACCCCAAGGTAAGAGGAAAGCTCAAAATTATGCACATTTAATACTCCATTCAGAAGATACAGGTTTTTACGCTTACCCTTAGGTATAGCTTCAGGATCAGAGGTGTATCACAAAACCATACACATGATCTATGAACATATTAGCAGTGTGGACACCTCCATGGATGACATCATCAGCTGGGGCTCTACAAAAGAGGAGCATGATCGTTGGCTTCGGCAAGTGTTGGATGCAACTAGAGCTGCAAACCTCAAAATAAATAAGGACAAATGTGTGTTAGGAGTTAGAGAACTGACTTTTAATAGGGGACATTATTTCCCATGAAGGTGTAAAACCTGATAAGAGGAAGATTTCTGCCATTGAAATGATGCCACATCCTCAGTCAAAGAAAGATGTCCAGCAGTTCCTGGGAATGGTTCATTATCTTGGAAAATTCATACCCAATCTTTCTGCCAAAGCAGGGCCATTGAGACAGCTCCTAGAGCAGTGGTGGGCAAACTGCGGCTCCGGAGCCACATGCGGCTCTTCAGCCCCCCTGTTGTGGCTCCCTTCGGCCTTGTTCCCTCTAAGCGCAGACTCCTGCTGCGGCCGGGCTGGGGAGATTCAAATC
The DNA here is from genome assembly GCA_007922175.1 of Pelusios castaneus. NCBI lineage: Eukaryota > Metazoa > Chordata > Testudines > Pelomedusidae > Pelusios > Pelusios castaneus. The sequence continues at coordinate 368,978 of ML688386.1, read as the reverse complement.
TCCCGCCCTGAGCATGCACAGACAGAGCGTGCTCAGGGTGGGAGCGGCCTGGCCGAGAAGCGTCTCTGCCAGCCATCCCTGCAGCTCTGAGCCTCCGGCCAGGTAAGGGGGCTGGAGGGAGGCCTGGAGAGGGGTGGGGAGGACAAGGAGAGTGGCTGGGTTACAGGGGTGGGGGGGGGGGACAAGGAGAGTGTCTGGGTTAGAGGCCTTCCTTTCCTTTCTCTTCCCTCCTTTCTCTTCCCTGCCTTCCTTTCTCTTCTCTTCCCTCCTTTCTCTTCCTTCCTTTCTCTTCTCTTCCTTCCTTTCTCTTCTCTTCCCTGCCTTCCTTTCCTTTCTCTTCCCTGCCTTCCTTTCCTTTCTCTTCCCTGCCTGCCTTCCTTTCTTTTTTTTCTTTTTCTCTTCGTCTTTTACACAAATACGGGAAGGACTCAAAAAGACCTGCATAGTTCAGTGTTTAATTTATTTCAAAGTAGGCCTACACATGCACACTG
>ML688386.1:293927-368087 GCA_007922175.1 Pelusios castaneus | reverse complement strand
CAAGACTCTGTTGTCTTTCTACAATAGACTAACACGGCTACCCCTTTGGAATATTAAGTATGTTATCAAGTTTTATTCAACGTATCTATAGTTTAACTAAGACTTAAAACTTTAAGTAAAGTTTATTAAGTTAATTTTAGGAAACGTTGTGGAGTGAAAGAAGATGTAGTGTCGAGAATTGAGAAAGGTATGTTGAGATGGTTAGGAATACCCTTATTAAGTTAATAACAATGTACCTTCCTATATATTTTAAGTTTAAAAAATTTGGCTCTCAAAAGAAATTTCAATCGCTGTTTTGTTGATATTTGGCTCAGTTGACTAATAAGTTTGCCCACCCCTGTCCTAGAGGACAAAAATGAATGGCGTTGGGGTGCTGCACAGGAGGAATCATGAGAAGGTTTAAAACAACACTTGATACAATAACCAGTACTGAAATTTTATGCTCCAGAAAGGCCTATTAAGATTTCAGCAGCTGCACCACAGTCCGGGCTAGGTGCAGTGATTTTACAGAAACATGAGGATTGCTGGCAACCCATGGCATATGCATTCAAATCACTGACTGATGCAGAAACTAGATATGCACAGATTGAGAAGGAGCTTTTAAGAATCTTGTTTGCTTGTGAGAGATTCAATCAGTATATTTATGGACAGACAGTGGAGGTTGAAACAGATCACAAGCCCTTGATTGCATTATTTAGCAAACTGCTAAAGGATTCAAAGTACCTTAAGGATTCAAAGAATGATGATAAAATTACAGAAATACGATTTGCTGGTGACCTACATGCCTGGCAAATTTATGTTCACAGCAGATGCACTTTCCAGAGCAGTAGCACCTACGGAACCTGAGAAGACACTGGAGACAGAGGTGCAAGCCTACGTTGATATGATAGTGAGATCAAATTCCATAGCTAACAGGAGACTGCAACAAATAAGAGAAGAGACAGAGAAAGATGAATCATTGGAAATCCTTAAAGAAGTGAAAGGGTGACCTGAAATAATAAGCAGTTACTGTCTAAGTACAAGAGATTATTGGAACTGCAGACATGAACTGACTGTGGTAGATGGGGTGATTTTCAAGGGTGGTAAGGTCGTAATTACACAGAGCCACCGAAAAGAAATGCTACAAAAGATCCATGAAGGTGACTTAGGACTTGAGAAGTGCAAAGAACGAGTACGAGAGGTCATGTATTGGCCACCGATCAATCAGGACATCACCAATGTGGTAAAAAACTACTTTTCATGCTTGAAATACAAGCCATGCCAACAGGCAGAGACACTGAGATCCCATCCTTTTCCACAAAGGCCTTATGAGAATGTAGGTGTGGATTTATTCACCTGGCATTCTAAGGATTACTTACTAGTCACCGATTATTACTCACTGTATCCAGAAATTTGCACACTGCACAATACTAATAGTAATTCAGTGATCACTGGCATGAAAGGAATTTTTTCCAGACATGGAATTCCTGATGAGGTCTTCAGTGACAATGGGCCACAATTTTCAAGTGCAGAGTTTAGGCAATTTTCCTCAGATTCGGATTTTCATCATGAAACCTCCAGTCCAAATTACCCCCAATCAAATGGACTGGTGGAAAGGTCTATACAGACAGTAAAGAATCTGATGAAAAAGACTTTTGACAATGGGGGTGATCTGTATAAAGCACTGCTGGTCTACCGAAGTACACCCCTGGAGAGAATGACTTTTCTCCAGCTTACCTGTTAATGGGAAAAAGGATCAGGTCTAATTTACCCATTTCTGATACCTTGCTGTGATCTCAGAACAATGCTACCATTTGGAAGATGAAAGAAAATCAGAAATGGAAGCAGAAATATTATTTTGACAGAAGAGCTTGTGATCTTCCATCCTTTAATGCAGGTGATAGAGTGTGCCTGAGGAATCACACCTCTAATACTTGGGGCCAAAGAGGTACCATTAAAAAACAGTTCCATCCATGGTCTTATGTGGTCCAGAGAGATCAAGGGGACACATTTCGACGTAATCAATGGGATCTACGACTTATCCCAGAAAGTTCCAACACTGTGCAAATTGAGGGAGATTCCGGCATATCTCCCCTGACTGATCCAATATCCTCAATGCATGATGAAGAAACTATCAGGGAACAAGAAAACTCAGACTTGAATGAAGGACCAGTACTGAGAAGATCTAATCGAGTAATCAAACGTCCAGAAAGACTCAGAGACTTGCTAGGATATGTGAGAGAAGTGAGTGATAAAGACTCACTTGGGAGTGATGTGCTAGTAACCTCTCCTCTCTAGGTATTTTAGATGCTGGGTTTATGGACTGGTGTTACGCATGCTTTTTAGATAGCTGTAATGTGTTAGATATTAGTGCATGCATTATTAGATAGCTTTTATATGGATCTAAGTGTTAACTTGTTTTCTATAGGAGGGAAGATATAGAGAGATGCTTGCAGAAAGTTGTGATTTTAGAGACACTCCCTAGCATGGGTCAGTGTTGTGTGAATTGGGAGATGTGCCCTACAGGTCATATAACATGGCTATTCCCAACTACACACCTGGGAATCACTCCTGTCTGTGTTGTTAAAGTTCTATTCCTCACTCATTCAATGGCGTGGTCTTTAATGAACCCTCAAGATCATTAGTCGCTGCCCACATTTCCCACCATGTGTTGGGTGGTTCTCCCCCCATCCCTCTTTGAGGATCAAATTACTCAGGATTTGTGAGGCAACATGGCCTACCTGCCAGAGGCCCTTCCATGTCAGAGCAACGTAATCTAGTGGCCTGACTCACCAGTTTTGCCCAATTCTGGGGGACAATGTAGCTTGTTGGGCTATTAGAGGACTGGGGTACCACGTAGGAGCATGTGGCACCAGATAGGAGGCTCAGGCCCTTTCTTCTCTTTTGAGCCCAAACCTAGGACATTAATGGCGGCAAGAGTACTTGCCACTGAGTCAGCAAGGATCCTCCTACAACATGCTGACTCTTCCCATGGGTCAGGGCTAAGCTCCTTACCTCGGCTATATCCTACCCCATCTCCTCTAATGGTAGTTCACCAAGCCTCCAGGTCCTTCAATGTTTCCAACCTGCAGGCAGTTAGTTGCGGGTTCCAGGGCTCCTTTTGGTTTCACCAGGTCTCTGATCCTGGCTTTGCAGGTTCTGTAGTATACAACTCCAACAAGGCTCCTTCCTTCCCAGCAGTCAGCCCTGAATGAGCTGGGCTGCTCCCATTTATACTGAGACAGGATTTGGAGCATGCCCAGAATGGCTTAAGGGGAGGGACTTCCTCCACCCATAATGCAGGGTCATCTCCTTTGTCTCTAATGTGGGGTAAGCCACACAGACCACCTACTACTGCTACCAGTTAGTTATCTCAAGTAGCAGATATTTGTGTTGTGGCTAAACATACAAACTCCGCTGATGACCCAATTTGAGGGTCAATATTATTCCAGTTGATGAATTTTTGTTTTCATCTTGGTGTTCTGTGGTAATTTTGTGTGTTTTATAAAATTATATTTAAAATTACCTCCTATTTTAAAAATAACATTAAGTTTGCAAAGTCAAACACTGGAAAGTTAGGAAAGCTGGACTTAAGGTTGCCCATGCAACCTTAATTCTACACCCTTTCTTGTACATATGCATTGTGATATAATCAATTACATGATCCCAAATTTCTTTTCTACAGGACTCTTCCTCCATTCAGTGCAGAGGATGGACAGTAATCTGGGAATTAATCAAGGTTGTATAGTGAATGAAGATGTCGTCTGTACTCTTTTCTGGCAGAAGTTGGAAGGTGAATAGTGAATGAGGCAGGGAATTGCAGAAGGGGAAAGGATGATCTCATGGTTAAGACAGTTGAATGGCAATTTTTGATCAATTTCATGGGGTCTGAACTCAATATTTTTTATTGCTTTGAGCCTGGCAATAGTGGTTGCTTAAACCAAAATGTTCACAGTTGGCCACTAATTGTGCATTTTTCATTTTCTCAGGCTATGTACACACGATCACTTTATTGCACGGTAAGGCTCCTTACCACGCAATAAAGCCAATAGCGCACACACGATCAATTTCCCTGTTGCGCGGCAACACCCTCTTGCCACGCAACAGTTAAACCACTCAAAACGAGGCTATGTACACACGAGAAACTTGTCCCGCAATAAGTTATTGTGGGACAAGGAAAGCACTATAAATATAACGCTTTCTCGTGTACACACGTGCTGCTTCTTTCTCAAAGGAGCATTCACCCTGTGAATGCTCCTTTGCGAAAGAAGAGCAGTGCATGGTGGGCACCTGTCCCACCATGCGCTGCCCACAGCCAGCCCCCTAGCCCAGCTGCAGGGCTTCTGGTGGCAGCGGGGGCTGCGTTGCCAGCCCCCATTGTCATCCGAAGCCCCGAGGCTGAGCTGGGGGCTGGCCCAAACCGACGAGGGTTCGAGCCAGCCCCCCAGCTCAGTCCAGGGGTCCGGGTGTCAGCAGGTGCTGCGGCGCTTAAGCGCCAGAGCGCCTGCTGGCACCCGAAGCCCAGGAGCCCACCATGCACTGCTCTTCTTTCGCAAAGGAGCATTCACAGAATGCTCCTTTGCAAAAGAAGCAGCACGTGTGTACACGAGAAAGCGCTATATTTATAGCGCTTTCCTTGTCCTGCAATAACTTATTGCGGGACAAGTTTCTCGTGTGTACATAGCCTCAGTGTTCAACATGATACAGTTGGAGCAAGATTTGCAAAGTGTTGAGTGCTCATAACTGCACCAAACTTAATGTGAGATGTGGTTTGAACATATAAAGTGCTACTGAAAAATCAGGGCCTAGATTTCTCAAATGGGCACCCCAAATTAATCGATAGTTACAATTTAGCCTTAATTCTCTGGGCTAGATTCAAAAGGACTTTAGTCTAACTCATAGTGGAATTCTCAGCCCCAAGTCAGGTTTCCAAGCTCTCTAATTAATGCCTGGAGAGAGTTAGACTCCTAAGAAAATGATTCTTAGAATCCAGCAAGCCACCTGGGGAGCTATCTAACTTAACCAGTAGGAAATGCAAAGGAAAAGGATTGGGCTTGGGGGCCATATCAAAAAGGTCCTTACATACCCAGTTCCCACTGATCTGGGTCTTAGACACCTGACTGACAGGTTGGCAGCAAACTACTGTCTCCACTTGGGATTCTGAGCTGTGACTCCTATCCTGGAGTTAGATACCTTAGCTAGTCTCAGGGGGAAAAAACAACAACAACAACCAAAGCCCCCTATCCCATTAGGGGAGATCAGACTTGAATTCTTGCTTTGCCTGATTTAGAAGAGGGTCTTGAACTCACATCACCTACAGCCTAGGTGAGTTAATGAGCAACTGGCTAATGTGGAGTGGGCTTTCACAAGCTCTCCTGTCGGAGCTGTTCCACTTTGAATAATTAATACATATTAGTTGGACCAGGAATTCGAACCTGATTCTCCCACATCCCAGGTGAGGGGCATAATAACCAGTGTATTCTAGAGTCGATCACTTACTTGTTCTGTGTCTGTCTGTCTGCGTACTGAGGCCTCTGCATAGGCAATTAGGGTGCATCTACACTTACAAATTAAGTTGACGTAAGCTTCCTTAAGTCAACTTAATTTACTCTGCGTCTACACTTACAATTTCCTTAAGTTGACTTACGCTGCTGCTTAAGTCGACTTAAGGAAATTTAAAGTCGAATTTATTATACCTGGTTTAAAGTCGACTTTACTGGCTAAAGTTTAAAGTCGACTTAGCCAGTGTGGACGCAGATTAGCCCTAAGTCGACTTAAAGTCGACTTAAGGGCGCCAGGGCTCCCCCACTGCCCTCCCTGCCAGAGTGGCTGGCACAGCCAGAGCCTGGCGTGCCTCCCACCCCCACAAGGCAGGACACAGCCCTGCCCACCCTGCTTCTATGCCCTGCCAGTATCCCTGTCCTGCTCAGCCCCCATTGTACCCAGGTACAATGGGGCAAATGCTAAGCTCCCTGGCACTTGGCAAGGGGTGCCCTGCCTGCCACCGTGGACCAGTCCCAGGTCCACCTAGCTCCTGGAAGTCGACTTAGGCATCCAGTGTGGACACTCTAAGTCAATTTGTTCATCATTTGGACCCACAGTAAGGCTGCCCTTGAAGATTTCCACAGAGATTTCAACAATTTCCACTCCACAATCAAACTTAGCCTGAAACTCTCCACACAGGAGATCCACTTTCTGTACACTACAGTAAAAATTAGAGATGGCCACATAAACACCACCCTATACCGAAAACCTACTGATCACTATAGTTATCTACATCCCTTGAGCTTTCATCCCAGACATACCATACAATCCATTGTCTATAGTCAAGCCCTAAGATATAACCGCATTTGCTCCGATCCTTCAGACAGACACCTTCAGGATCCCTATCAAGCAGTCTTAAAACTTCAGTACCCCCTCCCCCACGGAAGTGAAGAAACAGACTGATAGAGCCAGACGGCTACCCAAAAGTCAACTGCTACAGGAAAAGCCCAAGAAAGAAAACAGAATGCCACTGGTCATCACCTACAACCCCCAAGTCAGACCTCTACAGCACATCATCAAGCATCTACAACCTATACTACACAATGCTCCCTCGCTCTCTGAAGCCTTGGGAGACAGACCTCTCCTCGCTTACAGATAGCCCCACAGCCTTAAACAGATACTCACAAGCAACTCAGACCAAACAACAGAAACATTAAAGCAGGAACATATCCCTGCAACAAACCACATTGCCAACTTTCCCCACATATTTATACAAAAGACACCATCACAGGACCTAATCAAGCTACCTACTCCATCAAGGGCTTATTCGCCTTCTCGTCCACCAATGTGATTTATGCCATCATGATCTGGAAATGCCCCTCTGCCTTATATATTGGACAAACAGGACAGTCTTTGCACAAAAGAATAAATGGACACAAGCCTGACATCTGAAACTACAACATTAAAAAACCAATAGGGGAACACTTCAATCTCCCTCACTTGTTAATAGCAATGCTCAAACAAATGAATAACAAATCACAGCTTCAAAGAGAAACTGCAGAATTGGAACTTGTATGTAAATTTGACGCCATTGTCTCAGGGTTAAACAGGGACTATGTTTGTTTGTTTATTTGTTTTCTCATTACAAGAGGTGATATGACCTCACCTTCCTCTATATGCTGTTCCCCAGTGTTTGAATCCCAACACTTATTTTGATTTGCTGTTACAGCCTGACCTGATCCTATGTCATACACTTCCCTGTATTTAATTTCCTCCCATTTTGTAAGTTCCCCATCGTCAAAGCATTTGAGGAAGTGGAATTTACTCCCACGAAAGCTCATGCAATAAATAAATTTCTTAGTCTTTAAAAGTGCCACAGGACTCCTTGTTTGTTTGACAGCAAATACAATAAGGCCTGGTCCTTTCAATCATTTTCCCCTGGCCTACCAATAGATGGTAGCAGAGCTCCTTCCGCTGCAGGTGCTAGGCTAGGCCCATCTGGAGTTCTCAAGCAGCTTTTCTCCCTGTTAACAAAAAAGTGTCAATAGTGACCTCCCTGCTCTCTGACTTCAGACCACAGGCCTTACCTAATAATATACATTTGCCTTCATTTATTTTTTGACACTTCTCTTTGTGAGCTTTAGGTTTCCTTTCCCAGTTAAATGTAATTAAGTGCCTCTAAAACAGTTCTAGGGAAGATACGTCCTTTCCTCTCTCTGGCAGTGTGGCTCCAGTGGAGCCACATTGTCAAATACTTCTCCAATCTCTTTGGCTGCTCCCTTGTGACTCCCGACTCTGGGCCCTTCACCACCACTGGGGGACTCCACAGGCAGCCCATGTCAGGCTCTGGACTCCCCACCACCACTAGGGGACCCTGCTTGGGGGCCCGATCCTGACTCTGGGCTCCCTCCTCCCCGCCAGGGGACCCTGTGGCAGGGACTCTGGACCAGCTCCCCCACCAGGAGGCTACAGCCATTGCGGCTCTCAAAACACTTGGTTATTCAAAGAATTTCAAAAAATGGATCTTATCTTTTCGGTTGTCAACTCTTGTCTTAGTAGCTTCTTTCTGCTGACTCATATGCACAGGTGAAGGAGTTTGGTGCACAGGTGGTGTTCTCCTCGATCCTTCCAGTCAAGGGTAGGGGCCCAAGCAGAGACAGATGCATCCTGAAGGTGAATGACTGGCTGCAGAGATGGTGTTATCGGGTGGGCTTTGGCTTCCTCGACCATGGGGTGCTATTTCAGGAAGAAGGACTGCTAGGCAGAGATGGACTCCACCTATCCAGGAAGGGAAAGAGCATATTTGGAAGCAGACTGGCTAACCTGGTAAGGAGGGCTTTAAACTAGGTTCGAAGGGGGAAGGTGACCAAGGCCCACAGGTAAGTGAAACTGAGGGAAACCTGGGGGAAGGGATGGAACTTGGGGGATGCTGGGGCTGTAACAGCAGGAATAAAAGAGGGGGTAGTTGGAACTGGGGGGTGGGATCAAATAATTGTTTTTTATTTCCTGATGAAGTCATAATACCTCAGGCGAGTGGGGAAGGAGGACACCGGGAGAAATTGCAAGGAGGAAGATGCGACAGGAGGGAGAATCGACAGGGCAAAGTAGGGCAATGGGCCCGGTATCTTAGGTGCCTGTACACAAATGCAAGGAGCCTGGGAAACAAGCAGGAAGAATTGGTAGTACTGGCACAGACAAGGAACTATGATATAATTGGAATAACAGAAATGTGGTGGGATAACTTGCATGACTGGAGCATTGCCATGGATGGATATAAATTGTTCAGGAAGGACAGGCAGGGAAGAAGGGGGGGAGGAGTAGCGTTATATGTAAAAGAGCTGTATGACTGCTCGGAGCTCCACTATGAAAGTGGAAACAAGATGGTTGAAAGTTTGTGGGTTAAGTTTAGGGGAGAATGCGACAAGGGGGATGTTGTGGTGGGTGTCTGCTACAGACCGCCAGACCAGAAAGAGGAGGTGGATGAGGTGTTCTATGGACAACTAACAGAAGTTTCCAGATCGTCGCAGGCCCTGGTTCTTATGGGGGACTTCAATTATCCTGATGTCTGCTGGGAAGATAATACAGCAGTGCATAGGCAATCCAGGAAGTTTTTGGAGAATATTGAGGACAACTTCCTAGTACAAATGCTGGAGGAACCAACTAGGGGCCTTGCACCTCTAGACCTATTGCTCACAAACAGAGAAGAATTGATCGGGGAAGTAGAAGTAAATGGCAACCTGGGCAGCAGCGACCATGAGATGGTAGAGTTCAGGATCCTGATCAATGGAAGGAAGGAAAGAAGCAGAACACACACCCTGGACTTCAGAAAAGCAGATTTTGGCTCCCTTAGGGAGCTGATGGGCAGGGTCCCATGGGAGGCTGAACTGAAGGGGAAAGGTGTCCAAGACAGCTGGCTATATTTTAAAGAAACCCTGTTAAAGGCACAGGAAGATAACATTCCAATGTGCAGAAAGAACAGCAAATGTGGACGGCGACCAGCGTGGCTTAGCAGGGAACTCTGCAGGGAGCTGAAACATAAAAGGGAAGCTTACAAGAAGTGGAAGCTTGGACAGATGACAAGGGAGGCGTATAAAGATATTGCTCAGGACTGCAGGGATCAAATCAGAAAGGCCAAAGGACAATTGGAGTTGCAGCTAGCAAGAGATGTGAAGGATAACAGAAAGGGGTTCTATAAGTATATCAGCAACAAGAAAAGGATCAGAGGTGGTGTAGGTCCCTTACTGAATGGGGCAGGCATCCTCGTGGAGGATGATGCGGAAAAGGCTGAAGTACTCAATGCTTTTTTTACTTCAGTCTTCACAGGGCGGGCCAGCTCCCAGGCTACTACACGGGGTAACGCGGACTGGAGAGAAGAGTGGCCCTCGGTGATGGAAAGTCAGGTTAGGGAACACTTAATGACATTGGATGTGCAAAAGTCCATGGGGCCAGATGAACTGCATCCGAGGGTGCTGAGGGAGTTGGGGGAAGTGATTGCAGAGCCGCTGGCCATTATCTTTGAGAACTCGTGGCGAACGGGGGTGGTCCCGGAGGATTGGAAAAAGGCAAATATAGTACCTATCTTTAAGAAAGGGAAAAAGGAGGATCTGGGGAACTACAGACTGGTCACCCTCACCTCAATCCCTGGGAAAATCATGGAGCAGGTCCTCAAGGAATCCATCCTGAAACAGTTGGAGGAAAATAGAGTGATCAGGAACAGTCAACATGGATTCACCAAGGGCAAATCGTGCCTGACCAACCTGATTTCCTTCTATGAGGAGATGACTAGATTTGTGGATGCGGGAAGAGCTGTTGACGTGATATACCTTGACTTTAGCAAGGCTTTTGATACAGTTTCCCACAGCATTCTCGTCGGCAAGTTAAGGAAGTATGGGTTGGACGAGTGGACCGTAAGGTGGATCGAAAACTAGTTAGATCAACGGGCTCAGCGGGTAGGAACCAATGGCTCGATGTCTGGTTGGCAACCGGTAATGAGTGGAGTGCCTCAGGGGTCGGTCCTGGGGCCGGTTCTGTTCAACATCTTCATTAATGATCTTGATGATGGAATAGACTGCGTGCTTAGTAAGTTTGCGGATGACACCAAGTTGGGGGGAATGGTAGATACTCTGGAGGGCAGGGACAGGATCCAGGGAGACTTGGACAAATTGGAACACTGGGCCGAAAGAAACCTCATGGGGTTCAACAAAGACAAGTGCAAAGTCCTGCACTTAGGATGGAAAAATCCCATGCACTGCTACAGGCTGGGGACCGATCAGCTAAGTAGCAGTGCTGTAGAAAAGGACCTGGGAGTTATGGTGGACGGGAAGATGAATATGAGCCAGCAGTGTGCCCTTGTTGCCAAAAAGGCCAATGGCATATTAGGCTGCATCAGTAGGAGTATTGCCAGCAGATCGAGGGATGTGATAATTCCCCTCTATTTGACACTGGTCAGGCCGCATCTGGAATACTGTGTCCAGTTTTGGGCTGTCCACTACAGAAAGGATGTGGACAAATTAGAAAGAGTCCAGTGGAGGGCAAGAAAAATGATTAGAGGGCTGGGGCACATGACTTATGAGGAGAGACTGAAGGAACTAGGCTTATTTAGTCTACAGAAGAGAAGACTGAGGGGAGATTTGATAGCAACCTTCAACTACTTGAAGGGTTGCTCCAAAGAGGAGGGAGCTAGGCTGTTCTCGAGAGTAACAGAGGACAGAACAAGGAGCAATGGTTTCAAATTACAGCTGGGGAGGTCAAGGTTGGATATTAGGAAAAACTTTCTCACTAGGAGGGTGGTGAAGCATTGGAATGGGCAATCTAGGGAGGTGGTAGAATCTTCATCTTTGGAGATTTTTAAGGCTCGGTTAGACAAAACCCTGGCTGGGATAATTTAGGGGGAGTGGTCCTGCTTTTTGGCAGGGGGTTGGACTAGAATACCTCATGAGGTCCCTTCCAACCCTATGATTCTATGATTCTATATGCCCCCTTCTTCTTGACCTATTGCTCCGCACCCAGTTTTTCCTTACAGTTAATCAACCTAACACTTTCCGGCTGGCACATGTGGCAGCCCTGCCCCTGCAGCACAGCAGCCACCTGCCAGCCCATCTCACCCCCTGGAGCAGACCAGCCAACCCAGGGCCCTGACCCCCCAGTGCTGGCAGGGCACTTCCCAGCGTCCCTAGGCCCTGCCAGCACTGTGCTGGGATGAGTGGGACAGTGAGGGGATCAAGGCAGGGGCCTAAGGGGCTGAAGTATGGGGTCTCCCTTTAGGCTGGTGCTGGAGCTTCACCCCTTAAAGTCCCTGTGTTGATCTGGCTCTCTTCACACTGATGTGCTAAAAAGGCAGGAGCGAGCTCCTTGTAATAGCAGCAGCCCCAGGCACATTTAATTATCCTCACAGACAGCCCAGCTTTCGAATGTTTCAGGCCACAAGAGCAGCACTGAAGAATGACCACCTGGGATCTTTCCCTCCTGTGAAGAAATAAGTGAATGTTGTCACAACACAAATATTGTTTAAATTACATTTGAAACTTTCCCATTTTACCCATAGCTCTATGTTTTAGTGAATGGCACTACCTCAGTGGGGCCATTTATTCTGCCATTTAATCCCACTTGTAAGAGTCTTTCCTTTGCCTACAATGGGCTTTGATTGGGTCAAGTTACCAGGCAGGGCTGTCCCTAGGGGTGGATGGGTCCCAGGGCCAATGGTCTGTGGGGGCTCCCAGCCTCTCCGCTGGCACTAGGGGTTGTGGTGGGGCAGGGCAGGGTGAGGTGAGGCAGGCTGGCCCAGAGGCTGGCTCCATGCTCCCACTCCACCCCCAGGCCGTCTGCTCTGCTCTCGAGGTTGGGGGGGGGTCGGGCTGGCGCATGGTTGCTTCACTCCAGGGGTGGGGCCGGTTGGCATGCTGCATGGCCCCTGGCACGGTCTTCCCAGCCCCACCCCCAAGAACAACCCTGTTACCAAGTAGGTCCAAATAGGCTGTTACATACAAATGGGGTGAATGCCTGATCTTTCCAAATCACCCCAGGGTTGCACTTTTCTAGGGCCTTTTCCTAGAATATCTTCTGAGGAGTTGCTTGTCCTTTGTAAGTGCAGATACAAGCTACTGCTTTCCTCAAGAACAGGACCATTCTTAGGGGGAGCAGGGCCAAGGGCCAATGGACCTGGGGGGGGGGGCTGCCCACCCCCTTGCCAATGGACCTGGGGGGAGGGGCCCACCCCATGCTGGAGGGGGAAAAGGTGGGCCGGGCCGGGCCGAGCCACTCCGCCCCTGGGACCCCAGCAATCTGAGGCCGGGGCCAGCAGGAGCTGGCTCTGGCCCTGGCCCTGGCCCTGAGGCTGCTGGCGGGAGCTGGACCCAGCAGCTGTGGACGCTGCCGCCGGTGCCCTGGTTGCAGCCCTCAAGCCACTGCTGGCAGGAGCTGGCCCAGACGGGACGGGAACCCCAGGCTTCCACCGCTGGTGAGAGCCAGCCCCAGCTGAGGCTTCCACAGCCAGCGCCCCTGGTCACAGCCGGGGGTCAGGCGGCCCAGGCTGGCCCAGAGAGGCTGAGCGCAAGCCCCATGCACCCGGGGAGTGGGACAGCGCGGGGCCCACATAACCACGGGGCTTGGGGTGATTGCCCCTTTTGCTCCCCCCACCCCGAAGGACGTCCCTGCTCACCATTTTGTAGCTGTGTGCTGAGGATGCAGCACTCCGGGACCTGGGTGCGGGTAGAGTCAAGCCAATGCAGGCTGGTGCCCTGGTGGTCTGGCAGGGGTTGCAGCCCCTAAATCCCTTTACTGATCTGGTTTTAGCTGCTGCCTTTGTTTTGCAGGCAGGAACAGGCTGTTGAGGGCAGCAGAAAGCAGCAGGAGCTTCAAGCTGAGCTGCCAATTTTCTGTGGCACACCTCCCAGTTTTTTGACTTTTGAGTCACGATACAGTGATTAAGAACCACTGCTGTACTGTACTTCATCTTCAAAACATCTGATGAAGTGGGGTTTTCTCTCACGAAAGCTCATGTGACAAATAAATTTGTTAGTTTTTAAAAGTGCCACAAGGACTCCTTGTTTTGCTGTTCTATATGTCATTCTTTTCCAACTGGTAATTAATCTTAGATCCTTTTGTACTTTTTAATATTTCTGTGGGTGCCAGTTGGCCAGAGTCTAAACTTGAGTAACTCTGTGAATTTCATTGAAGTTTGATGTATATGCTCAAACCCTTATAGCTATACACTAGAAACCTCCTTCCAACATTTTTATTATTTTTATAAGGTATTTAGTGCACCTAAATCTGAGCCAGTCTGAACAGTTTGCAAGATTTGACTGCCAAATGTATTTGTTATAGATCCATGCTGCTAAGATCCATCATTTAATTACACACATAGTGAAAAAACAAAGAAACTACACCACCTACTCAAGAAACTCCCCAAAGTAACACAGGAGCAAATCAAGACAGACACACCCCTACAGCCTCGACCAGAGATACTCTATCCGCTACTGAAAATCCATTAACCTGAAAATCCTGGATGCACCGTCTTCTTAGGTGTTGGCACTCTTACAGCATGCTTATCTATCTATGTTGACTCTCTCCTCACACCAGGGCCGGCTTTAGGCATAAGCCAGTGAGAAACTGGCTCGGGGTGGCAAAGGGCAGGGGCGCAGGGAAGCCAGACCCTGTGCTCCTGCTCAGGGGTTAAAGTATGCTGGCCCAGAATGCCCCCAGAACGCCATTCTGGGGCCCACAAATTTGGCAGGCCAGCGTTCCGGGGTGCAGAAGACTCCTGCTGCAGCCAGGCTGGGGAGTTTTAAATCTCCCGCCCTGAGCATGCTCCGACTGAGCGTGCTCAGGGCGGGAGCGGCCAATTGGCCAAGGAGCGGTTCTGAGTCTGGCCATCCCTGCAGCTCCGGGGTTACAGCCAGGTACGAGGGACCCCGGGGCCAAGAGGAGTGTGGAAGGGGCTGCGGGGGAGCAGAGGAGCAGGGAAGGGGCTGCGGGGGGAGGGCCAGAGGAGCTGGGGAGGCCGAGAGGAGAGGGGGAAAAAGGGATGGGGGGGGCACCAAAGCAAAAGTTGGCTTGGGGCGCCACAACCCCTTGCTCTGGCCCTGCCTCAAACCCTACACTATCAGCACTCCTAACTATTGTAAAGACACCACGGACTTCCTAAGAAAAATTCAGTCAACTGGTGATCTTCCAGAATACGCCATCTTGGCCACTATAGATGTAGAGGCTGTTTACACTGACATCCCACACAAGCCATTAAGAACGCTATCCCAGATCATGTCACAGCACACCTTGTGGCTGAACTTTGTTACTTTGTACTCTCAACCATTTCAGATTTGGAGACTATTTATATCTTCAAGTCAGCAGGACTAACATGGCCCCACAATATGCCAACATTTTTATGGCTTAGAACAACACTTCCTCGGCTCTTGCCCCCAAGTATCACTCCTCTATTTATATTACATTGATGACATCTTCATCTGGAACCACAGAAAGGAGGCCTTGAAGAATTTCACCAAGATTTCAACAATTTCTATCCCATGCTCAAATTCAGCCTAGAGCAATCCACATGGGAGATCCACTTTCCAGACACCACACTTCAAATGGACACAAATACCACCTTATACTGCAAACCTACTGACTGCTATAGTTACATACATCCTTCAAGCTTTCATTCAGGACACAGCACGTGGTCCATTGTCTACAGCCAAGCCCTAAGATGCATTTGCTCTGATCCCTCAGACAGAGACAAACACCGTCAGGATTTCTGTCAAGCATTCTTAAAACTACACTACCCACCTGGGGAAGTGAGGACAGAGCCAGACGGATACCCAGAGGTCACTACTACAGGCCAGGCCCAAGAAGGAAAACAGAATGTCAATGGTTGTCACCTATAGACCCCAACTCAAACCTCTACAAGACATCATCAAGGATCTACAGCAGGGATCAGCAATGTTTGCTGGCCCCTGTGCCAGGCCCGCCTACCACACCATCATCAGGTGCCAGAGGTGGGGCCAAAAGGGGTGGTGGCGGGGACTCCTCCCTGCTGGCCCCACCCACATGCACAGGCATCCTCATAGACTCATAGGCTATGTCTACACTTGCTAAAATTAGTTTGAATTAGTTAGTTCGAACTAACTAATTTGAACTAATTTTAGTTAGTTCAAATTAACTTAATTCAAACTAGAAAAAGTTAGTTTAAACTAAGCAAGTGCCGTTCATGGCACTTGCTTAGATTCAAATTAGCGATCCCCATTCATTTCAATGGCTATGTCTATATTTGCACTTTTAAGTCGACTTTAACTAAGTCAACTTAGTGTGTCTACACTTAAAATTAAAGTCGACTTAAAGGGGAACTTACAAAGTCGACCTAGAGCGTCCACACTGGATACTCTAGCCGACTTTGTGGGGCTAAGGGGACCTTGGGCAGGTCCACGGTGGCAGGGGGGGGCACCACTTATGTGCAATGGGGCAAAGGGGGACAGGGCCCCTGGCAGGGCAGAGCCCTGTGTGTGATGCTGTCTGGATTTAGGGAAGCATTTATGATATTATTTTCAATGGATATCTCATAAATGCTATAATCCATAGGAACTATGTCATGTTTGGTATCAATAGAAAGGTAGTAATTTGCTGGGAATGATTATATAGTTTATGTCTAGGAATTCTATTTCGATTAGAAGTTAGGAATTTGTAGCCATGTAGCCAGTGTAGCTATGGCTTTAGTTAGTTTGAATTAAGCCTCCTTAATTCGAACTAACTTGCCAGTGTAGACATAGCCATAGACTTTAAGGTTAGAAGGGACCAGTATGATCATCTAGTCTGATCTCCTGCAAAATGCAGGCCTCAAGACCTCACCCACCCACTCCAGCAATAGGCCACCAACCTATGACTGAGTTATTTACCTCCTTAAATCATGATTTAAGGACTTTAAGGTACAGAAAATTCACCAGTAGGTGAGCCATGCCTGTGCTACAGAGGAAGGTGAAAACCCCCCAGAGGCCAGGCCGATCAGCCCTGGGGGAAAATTCCTTCCCGACCCCAAATATGGCAATCAGTTAAGCCGTGAGCATGTGGGCAAGTCTCAACAGCCAGTTACTCAAAAAACAATTCTCTATAATAATTCAGAACCCACCCCATGTACTTTCCCCTCTTAGGCCACTTGTATATGCACCACACGGAGCCAAATATCAGTCAATTTCTAAAATAGGCTAATCATACCATCCCCTCCATAAATTTATCAAGCTCAGTTTTGAAAACAGTTATGGTTTTTGCCCCCACAACTCCCCTTGGAAGGCTCTTCCAGAACTTTACTCTTCTAATGGTTAGAAACCTGCATCTAATTTCAAGCCTAAATTTCTTGATGGACAGTTTATAACCATTTGTTTTGGTGTCCACATTGGTGCTATACTCAAATAATTCCTCTTCCTCCTTGATATTAATCCCTCTGATGTATTTATAGAGAGAAATCATATCCTCCCTCAACCTCCTTTTGGTTAGGCTAAACAAGTCAAGCTTCTTGAGTCTCCACTCATAGGGCAGGTTTTCCACTCCACAGACCATCCTTGTAGCCCTTCTCTGCACCTCTTCCAATTTGTATTCATCCTTTTTAAACAGAGGGACCAGAACTGCACACAATATTCCAGATGGGGTCTCACCAGTGCCTTGTACAGCGGCACTAACACCTCTCTGACTCTACTTGAAATACCTCTCCTGATACATCCTAGAACCGCATTAGCTTTTTTCATGGCCACATCAAATTGGCGGCTCATAGTCATCCTATGATCAACCTGTACTCCCAGGTCCTTCTCCTCCTTTCCAACTGATGTATCCCCAACTTATAGGAAAAATGGTTATTTGTCCTTAAATGCATGACCTTGCACTTCCCATTATTAAATTTCATCCTATTCCTGATACTCCAGTTTACAAGCTCATCCAGATCTTTCTGTATGGTATCCCGATCCTTCTCCTGTCCCCTGCTGGCTGTCCTCCCCAGCGGAAGAGTGGGGCCAGCAGGAGACAGGAGCCCCGCAGCTTCTTTCCCCTGCTGGCCATGCTTCCCAGCAGGGGATCAGAGCCAGCAGAGGACAGGAGCCCCGTGCGCCACAGCTTCTTTCCCTGCTGGCCGCGCTCCCCAGGCAGCGAGGAAGCATGACCAGCAGGGGCCTGGAGCCACGGCACACTGCTCCTGTGGCCACAGGCCCTGTTGGGGGCAGAGGAGGGTGGGGCCAGCAGGGGGAGCCTGAGCAGCAATTGGCCCTGGTACGCATGCTGAGGGTTGCCAAACCCTGATCTACAGCCTATTCTACAAGACCATCCCTCATTCTCTCAGGTCTTGGGAGGCAGACCTCTCCTCATCCACAGACAGCCCCCCAGCCTTAAACAGATACTCACCAGCAACTTCAGACCATATAACAGAAACACTAAGGCAGGCACATACCCCTGCAACAAACCCCAGGGCCAGTTCTGCCGACATATCAACGCTGATGACACCATCATAGGACTTAATCAAACCAGCTACTCTATCAGGGGTCATTCACCTGCTCATCCACCAATGTAATACTGTCATGTGCCAGCAATGCTCTTAGCTTTGTACATGGACAAACTGGGCAATCTCTACACAAAAGAATAAATGGACACAAATCTGACATCAGAAATGGCAACATTCAAAAACCAATAGGGGATCACTTCAATCTCCCTGGTCACTCCATGAAAGACATGTCTGTTTCAGTTCTCAAACAGGCTAATTCTAAATCAAAGCTTCAAAAAGAAACCACAGAGCTAGAATTCATATGCAAATTTGACACCATCAACTTGGGTTAGAATGGAGATAAGATAATTTTTTTTCTTTGCCTCTCTAACCTCACTAATTTCTGATATGTTGTTCCACATTGTTTGAATATATACAAACTGTTTGATTTGCTGACTAGTTCCCCATCTTCAAAATGTCTGACAAAGTGGGATTGTCTCCCACAAAAGCTCATGCGATAAATAAATGTTAGTCTTTAAAAGTGCCACGGGCCTCCTTGGTCTCTTTATTTTTTTCCCCTGAACTAGACTAACATGGCTACCCTTTTAGACACATAGACTCTAAGGCTATGTCTACACTTGCTAAAATTAGTTCGAATTAGTTAGTTCAAACTAATTCGAACTAATTTTAGTTAGTTTGAATTAGCTTTCATTCGAACTAGAAAAAATTAGTTCAAATTAGCAATCCCCATTCATTTCAATGGCCGGTTAGTTCAAACTAAGAAATTAGTTCGAATTAACATGGCCACATTGGCTAATTCGAACTAGTTAGTTCGAATTAAAGCCTGACTTCTGAAGCCCTATTCGAACTTATTAGTTCGAATTAAGGAAGACCTTAATTCAAACTAACTAAAGCCTAGTGTAGCCATGGCTTTAGTTAGTTCGGATTAAGCCTCCTTAATTCAAACTAACTTGCCAGTGTAGACATAGCCTAAGGTCAGAAGGGACCAATATTATCATCTAGTCTGACCTCCCGCACAATGCAGGCCACAAAATCTCACCCACCCACTCCTGTAATGAACCTCTAACTACGGCTGAGTTATTAAAGTCCTCAAATCATGATTTAAAGACTTTAAAATACAGATAATCAACCAGCAAGTGAGCCACTTCCCATGCTCTAGAGGAAGGCAAAAAAAACCCCAGCGCCCAAGCCAGTCTGCCCGGGGGGAAAATTCCTTCCCAACCCCAAATATGGCGATCAGTTAAACCCTGAGCACGTGGGCAACTCACAACAGCCAGTCAAGAAAAAATTCTCTGTAATAACTCAGAACCCACCCCATCTAATGCCCCTTCCCAGGTCACTGGCATATCCATCACCAATAGTAAAAAATGGACAATTGCCAACTAACCCATCCCATCATATCATCCCCTCCATAAATTTATCAAGCTCAGTTTTGAAAGCAATTATGGTTTTTGCCCCCACAGCTCCCCTTGGTAGACTATTCCAGAACTTTACTCCTCTAATGGTTAGAAACCAGTGTCTAATTTCAAGCCTAAATTTCCTGATGGACAGTTTGTATCCATTTGTTCTTGTGTCCACATTGGCGCTGTATTTAAATAATTCCTCTCCCTCCCTGGTATTTATCCCTCTGATGTATTTATAGAGATCAATCATATCTCCCCTCAACCTTCTTTTGGTTAGGCTAAAAAAGCAAGCTCTTTAAGTCGCCTCTCATAGGGAAGGTTTTCCATTCTGTGAATCATCCTTGTAGCCCTTCTCTGCACCTGTTCCAGTTTGACTTCATCATTCTTAAACATGGAGGACCAGAACTGCACGCAATATTCAGATGAGGTCTCACCAGCGCCTTGTATAAGGATACTAACACCTCTCTATCTCTACTGGAAATACCCCTTCTGATACACCCTGTTCGTGCCCGATGGGACAATGGGTGGCCGCTTGCTCGGGCAGGCCTATATCAATGCCACCTTTCCCTAGGCACACATTAAGGAGACCCCATTTTGGACAGTGTAAGAGGCTCTAGCCTGAAATCTGGGAGACTGAAGACCAACATAGCTCAAAGAATACTGACCCAACCCAAGAATTTACAACCCACCTGGGGATGTGAAACTGGTCCACCCAGGAACTTGGGACCCACCTAGGAATTTATGACCCTCCTGGAAAACATGGGAATCACCTAAGGGTTTGGGCCCACCTGGAATTTACGACACCCAGAAATTTACAACACCCTGAGAACTTGGGACCCACCTGCACACCTAAAGAATTTATGACCCATTGGAAAATTTGGAAAACATAACTAAATTCTATCATGGGAACTGCTTGGGGTTTCCTAATATGGCAACAGGAACCCCTGACTAATGCAAAAGACCCTCCCCTGGTGTGAGGAGACACTAGCCTAATATGGTAACAGGAAGCAAGCAAAAGTCCTATAAAAGAGGGGTATCCAGTAACTTGAAGTTCAGAGGTTCACGTGTTAACCATTGGAGCTGATCACCCCAACAGTCGAATCTCCTGAAGAAAGCTAGCTCGTGTCGTGTCTCATACCATGTTCCTGGTGTCCATGCTGCTGGTCAGTGGTGCTTGGGTTATGGTATGTATGTAAACCACCCTCTGCAATACTTTGCAGTGTTATTTAAGTCAGGTACCTAGATTTGCTACCTCCGTTAGATGTTTTAAGATTACTGTTTAATTTTAACTGCTACTTCAGTTAAGTGTTTTAAGATTACTGTGTTGTTTTTAAGTACTACCTCAGTTGAGGATTTTAAGATCACTGTTCTGGTTTTTCAACTGCCACCCCTAAGTGACTGCTTTTCTAAGTACAAAATTGCTGTTTTGTGTTTTACTGCTGGAAATAACTTAGAATACCCAATTCTTGTCAAGTAATTACTGTGTTCACCCACTGGGCACCCCAAATAAAAGAAAACCGTTTTTGTGATTAAACCAAGCGTGTGGCATCTCCTTCTCCCATCACAGTCGGGGAACCCACACACCCCAGGACCACATTAGCTTTTTTCACGGCCGCATCGCATTGGCAACCTGTGATCAACCAGTACGCCCAGGTCCTTCTCCTACCCTGTTACTTCCAACTGATGGATCCCCAACTTATAAGAAAAATTCTTATTTGTCCCTAAATGCATGACCTTGCACTTCCAGTTATTAAATTTCATCCTATTCCTAATACTCCAGTTTACAAGGTCATCCAGATCTTTCTGTATGATATCCTGATCCTCCTCTGTATTGGCAATATCTCCCAACTTGGTGTCATCTGCAAACTTAATTAGCACATTCCCACTTTTTGTGCCAAGGTCCGTAATAAAAAGATTGAATAAGACTGGTCTCAAGACTGATCCTTGAGGAACTCCACTAGTAACCTCCTTCCAGCTAGACAGTTCACCTTTCAGTATGACCCTCTGTAGTCTCCCTTTAACCAGTTCCTTATCCACCTTTCTATTTTCATATTAATCCCCATCTTTTCTAATTTCACTAATAATTCCCTATGTGGAACCGTATCAAATGCCTTGCTGAAATCTAAATAAATTAGATCCACCACATTCCCTTTACCCAAAAAATCTGTTATCTTCTCAAAAAAGGAGATCAGGTTGGTCTGGCACGATCTACCTTTTGTAAAATCATGTTGTATTTTATCCCAGTTACCGTTAACCTCAATATCCTTACATACTTTCTCTTTCAAAATTTTCTCCAAGACCTTGCATGCTACCGAGGTCAAACTAACAGGCCTGTTGGATCACTTTTACTCCCTTTCTTGAAAATAGGAACTACATTAGCAATTCTCCAGTCTTAAGGTACAACCCCTGTGTTCACAGATACATTAAAAATCCTTGCTAGCGGGCTGGCAATTTCATGTGCCAGTTCCTTTAATATTCTCGGATGGAGATTATCTGGACCCCCCGATTTAGTGCTCCTGTCAGCTAAATTCCTAATTTATTATTTGCAAAAAACCCTAGATTTATTTTCAGTTGCCTAAATAAGCACTGGAATAATGGTGAAAAGTTGACTACCCTTACCAATATCTGAAATAGCACCCCTTCCCAGGAGCAACTGGAATGGCCACAGTGATGGAGAAAGGAAGTAAGGTCCCTGGACTTAGCATATGGCACACTTGTCCATGCTGCCTTCTGGGAACACCACGTAGGGGTAGTTCCAAAGGGGTAGTCATGTTAGGCTATTGCAGAAAGACAACAGAGTCTTGTGTAGCACTCCCTCAGTTTTCTCAGAAGGAGAGCTGGATCAGGCTGTGCCCTCTGCTGACCACTCCCTGGACTGAATAGTCCTGCTTTATTGTAAAATAATAACCTTCTCCTATTGTCATGTAGCATATCCAGTTCTCTCTGCTGTCATGGTGAGAGTTCTTGCGTCAGCATTCTTAATCCACTTCCTCGACTGGCAGTAGCTATGTTGATGGGAGCAGCTTTCCCACTGACATAGCATTGTCTACATGGGTGGTTAGGTCAATATAGCTACATCACTCAGGGCAAGGGTGTGGTGTGTACCCTAGATCAGATCTAAGTAACACACCCATCTTCTACCTCTTAATCATTGCTTATGTAAACAGTGCATATTTACCTCCTCTATAGAAATCCATTGCTCCAATTTTCCATTCATTTTTCTCGCTTATCTCTGAATTCTACCCTATTTTTTTTCTCTCCAGTAATGACTGGACCAAATGAAGTATTCCAGCAATTGAACAGAGATGGACACTTTTTGTTCACTTTATTACAAATCAATTATTTTCTTTTATGTTGGTGTGCATACAGGTCAGAAGACAGGATTTATTGTTATTTTCATCTAAAACTGGCCAAATGATACATTGTGGATCATTTTATATGTGTGAGTTTATCCTTTTTTTTTGCTTGTGACTTGTTTGCAAATTGGTCTCGATTTCTACAGCTGTATTTATTCTCTATGGTTTAGGCAAACAAATTGACGTCCGTGTATTGGTCATTTCAACTCTTCTCTAGTCAGAAGATGTGACTGATCATTTAAGATACATGTGTCTATTCTGATTGGTTATTTCTGCTCCCTGACTGGATAAAGGAAAATTTCTAAGCAGCAAAATGATTAAAAGAAATGATAGTGAATAATAAATAGTTCTCTCTTACTTGACTTCTTGGATGAATGATTATTAATGCTAAAACTTATAAAACTTTTAGCATTTGCACACTTTTCACAAAGAAACACTGTTACACTGTTACACATTCAAGTATTTGAATAACCAACTGACATGAAAATATTTGCAAATGTTGATTTTTCATAACATATCAGGGGAGTGAAAACACTTAGCCCCTCAGTGGGCAAAAACATGAAAAGCCACTTTTATTTGAAAATTCAAACATGAATTCATAAAAAATAACAATATGAAAAACCACATGATCTTGTGATTAAGCCAGTGTTTCTCAACGTTTTAAATAAACAAGGAGTCATATGGAATGTCTGACGAAGTGGGATTTTCTCCAACGAAAGCTCATGGAACAAATACATTTGTTTAGACTTTAAAAGTCCCACAGGACTCCTTGTTTGTTTTGCCGACCAAGACTAACACGGCTATCCCTTTGGAACTTGTCAACCTTTTAAGTAGCAAGTACCCTTAACTTTTGAAAATTTTAGTAAGTACCCCAACACACAATTTTCCACAGGATTTTACAGATATAGTCACAAACTAATGTGTGTCCTATGTTGAAAGAAGGCCATGATATTACAGATGTCAGATCCAGTGTGGATAGGGTTGTCACCTTTATACTAAGTATGTACCTGTGCTAGAGGTGATATTGGCCAAAGATAGGAGGCTTTGAGCAGCATGTCAGTACTGGGGGGTGCTTTTTCGGAGGGAGGAGGAGGTGCTGGAACTCATATCTTGATAGTAAATTTGAAAAATGCATCTCTCACCCACTTTGTCCTGCACCACTCCTCTTCTTCCACCAGTGCACTCCTTTCCCCTGCTCACCCTGCCCTCCACCCCCATGGCCAGTGGGGGACAGGCAAGCTCCTTTCCCCCACTTACCCCACTCTCCCAACTGGGCAGTGGGGCCAGCAAAAAAGGTGCCGATACTCTGTACCCCTGCGTACTGTCACAAAAAAAGCACTGGTACTGGGGAATATAAAGTGCTGAGCAATGTGCAGCGCATCCAACTCTTTTTTGAGAGAGGTAAGGAGGGAGAGAGGAAAGGAGGGCGAGAGGAAAGATTGTGGTTGTTTTTTTTCTAAAAAAAGTATGTCTGCAGGAGTACTGTAGTGGCAGTCGGTCAAGGGAGTGTTTGGACCTGTAATGCAGAGATAAAGACACAGCCAATCACTGTGGCCTGATGGCTGGGGTCATGTGATCTTCTCACACAGGCAGGAACTTATGAGGTAAGGCCCCAGAGCAGAAAATAGTGATCCCCATAGCCATCCCTAGATGGATGAGGGCCTGGGGAATATCACACTTTATATGCCCCTCTTAACACTTTTATACTGGTGAAATCTGGGGCTTTCATACTGGTCAATTTCACTGTTCAGCTGTGTCCCTGGTATGGGGCCTGGGCCCCGAATGTGCTGCCCAGTGCCCTGCGTGGAGCTGTGGCCCTGGCAGGCACAGACAGCCTGCCTGAGCTACCTGGGAGGAGCACAGCTGGGGCAGCAGATGGCCCTTTAAATCTCCTGTCCTGCAGCACATAGCAGGGCAGAAGAAGAGGAGGGAAGACTAAGGCTATGTACACACAATCAGAGTAAAGCGCAACATGGCAATCGCACTATAAAAAACATGCGACCTTTATTGCGGGAGAACGCGTACACACATCGCTCCTTGCAACGCAACAGAATTCTTTGCAATATTGTGGTGCAGCGCAATGAATTCTGGGCACCTATCCCATAGTTCAATTTTCCCTGAATTGGCGCTTGGAATCCTGGGATGAAGGAAAGGAACGCAAAGCGCCATGGGTAAACTCTCAGTTTCTCGTGGTGACTGTGTTCCCCTTGCGTCTTCCTCGTTGCTAATAGCAACTCGCGTCTATTTTCATCAGTGCAGTGCCGCACTACTTGCGACCAATCACAACTGCGACAGCATGGATCCTGCTCTAATCTCCACTGTCGCCTTCAGCATTCTAAATACATCTCGGCTGGTTGCTCAGTATGCAATGAGCTCTGAATCAGACGAGGATGCTGAAGAGCAGGGGCTGATCGATGCCCTGCAGAGCAACAGCACCGCATTGCTCAGCTCCTTCACCGATCATCTGCACACGGTGCAACGCCATTTCTGGTCGCAAGAGACGAGCACCGAGTGGTGAGATCTCATTGTTATGCAGCTGTGGGATGATGAGCAGTGGGTACAGAACTTTCGAATGCGGAAAGCAACCTTTTTGGAACTGTGTTCAGAGTTGGCCCCTGCCCTGCGACGTAAAGACACCAACATGAGGTCAGCCCTAACCATGGAGAAGCGTGTTGCGATTGCTGTCTGGAAGATGGCGACTCCTGACTGCTACCGGTCGGTTGCAAACCAGTTTGGAGTCGGGAGATCCACCGTCGGATTATCCCTCTCACAAGTGTGCCGAGCCATCAATTGCGTTCTGCTACGGAGGACGGTGACATTGGGCAATGTTCGTAAGATTGTGGACGGCTTTGCTGCCATGGGATTCCCTAACTGCGGGGGAGCAATAGACGGCACACATATCCCGATTTTGGCTCCAGACCATCTCGAGACTAAGTACATCAACAGGAAGGGCTACTTCTCCATGGTGCTGCAAGCACTTGTGGATCACAAGGGGCGATTTACAGACATCAATGCTGGGTGGTCGGGAAAGGTGCATGATGCCTGCATTTTCAGGAACACTGGTCTGTACCGGAAGCTGCAAGGGGGTACCTTCTTCCCAGATTAAAAAATTACTGTGGGGAATGTGGAGATTCCCATAGTCATCCTCGGAGATCCAGCATACCCACTGGCTCATGAAGCCGTACACTGGGAACCTAGATCACAGCAAGGAGCAGTTCAATTACAGATTGAACCGCTGCAGAATGACTGTAGAGTGTGCCTTCAGCCGTTTAAAAGGGTGCTGGCACTGTTTGTATGGGAGGCTGGACTTGGATGAGGACAACATCCCTGCTGTAATTGCAGCGTGCTGTGTCCTTCATAGCCTTTGTGAAAATAGGGGAGAAAAGTTTTCCCCGGGGTGGGCAATGGAGGCACAGCGCCTTGAGGCAACATATGAACAGCCAGTCACTAGGAGTATTAGGAGGGCCCAACAAGGAGCTGCTCGCATAAGGTAGGCACTCAGGGAGCATTTCAATGATGCCCTCCCATAGTTCACTTCAAGGACGCATCAAGTGCACTTTATGCGATTTTCACTGTGTACAAATAAAGCCACTCTTCAAAATTTTTGTTACTGTTTTTATTAAGAGATGAAGGGGGGGGGGGGTTGGTGGGAGGTGTTACAGGTGGGTGTAGCTGCTGGTCTCTAAAAAGTAGCTCTGTGAGGGACTGGATGTTGCAGTATACCAGGGGGACGGGTGGCCTTCAAAGAAATGCTTCAAAGGACTACGGGGTGTAGGAGGCAGACATGGCTGAACTGTCTGGAGTGGAGCCCGTACATTAATCGCCTGGGTCTGCATAGCAATCATGCTCTTGAGCAGTTCTGTTTGCTCCAGACTGCTGGCGCTAAACATTAAAAAGGTTGTAGAGCAGTTTTTAAACTAGAGGATGGGGGAAAGCCGACTGCTGCAGAGGAGCAGCTGGATCGGACACAGACTTCTCTTAAGGGAGCGTCTGACGAGAGGGAATCTCCAGGTTATAGTTATAGTTATAGTCAGGAACAGAGGACAGAAAAGGATGGTGAGGGGGCCGGATCCGATGATAAACAGCCACATGACAAAGAATCTGGCACATTAAAAAAGGGCAGACAAATAAACAGGGACAAGTTTTTAAAGTGCTTATACACAAATGCTAGAAGTCTACATAATAAAATGGGTGAACTAGAGTGCCTAGTGGTAAAGGAGAATATTGATATAATAGGCATCACAGAAACCTGGTGGACAGAGAGCAATCAGTGGGACACAATCATTCCGGGGTACAAAATATATCGGAAGGACAGAACAGGTCGTACGGGAGGAGGAGTGGCACTATACGTGAAAGAAAATGTAGATTCAAATGAAGTAAAAATCATAAGCGAATCCACTTGTTCCATAGAATCGCTATGGATAGAAATCTCATGCTTCCATGACAATATAACATTAGGGATCTACTATCGGCCACCTGACCAGGATAGTAAGAGCGATGATGAAATGCTAAGGGAAATTAGGCAGGTTATCAAATTTAAAAACCCAATAATGGTGGGGGATTTCAACTATCCCCATATTGACTGGGAACATTTCACTTCAGGACATATTGCAGAGATAAAATTTCTTGATACTTTGAATGACTGCTTCATGGAGCAGCTGGTATGGGAACCCACAAGGGGAGAGGCAACTCTAGATTTAATCCTGAGTGGAGCGCAGGAGCTGGTCCGAGAGGTAACTGTAGCAGGACCGCTTGGAACTAGTGACCATAATACAATAGCATTCACCATCGCTGTGGGGGAAAGAACACCTCAACAGCCCAACACTGTGGCATTTAATTTCAAAAGGGGGAACTATACAAAAATGAGGGGGATAGTTAAACAAAAGCTAAAAGGTAGAGTGACTAAAGTGAAATCTCTGAAAACTGCATGGGCGCTTTTTAAAGACACCATAATAGAGGCCCAACTTCACTGTATACCCCAAATTAGGAAACACTGTAAAAAAACCAAAAAAGAGCCACCATGGCTCACCAACCATGTAAAAGAAGCACTGAGAGGTAAAAAGACTTCCTTTAAAAAGTGGAAGTCAAATCCTAGTGAGGCAAACAGAAAGGTGCACAAACAGTGCCAGCTTAAGTGCAAGAGTGTAATAAGAAGAGCCAAAGAGGAGTTTGAAGAACGGCTAGCCAAAAACTCCAAAGGTAATAACAAATTGTTTTTTAAGTATATCAGAAGCAGGAAGCCTGCCAAACAACCAGTCGGGCCCCTTGATGATGATAATACAAAAGGAGCGCTTAAAGATGATAGAGTCATTGCGGAGAAACTAAATGGATTCTTTGCTTCGGTTTTTACGGCTGAAGATGTTAGTGAGATTCCCAAACCTGAGCCGGCTTTTGTAGGTGACAGATCTGAGGAACTGTCACAGATTGAAGTGTCACTAGAGGAAGTTTTGGAATTAATTGATAAACTCAACATTAACAAGTCACCGGGACCAGATGGCATTCACCCAAGAGTTCTGAAAGAACTCAAATGTGAAGTCGCGGAACTGTTAACTAAGATTTGTAACCTGTCCCTTAAAATGGCTTCGGTACCCAAAGACTGGAAGTCGGCTAATGTAACGCCAATATTTAAAAAGGGCCCTAGAGGGGATCCCAGCAATTACAGACCGGTAAGTCTAACGTCGGTACCGGGCAAATTAGTTGAAACAATAGTTAAGAATAAAATTGTCAGTCACATAGAAAAACATGAACTGTTGAGCAATAGCCAACATGGTTTCTGTAAGGGGAAATCGTGTCTTACTAATCTATTAGAGTTCTTTGAAGGGGTTAACAAACATGTGGACAGGGGGGATCCAGTGGACATAGTGTACTTAGATTTCCAGAAAGCATTTGACAAGGTCCCTCACCAAAGGCTGTTATGTAAGTTAAGTTGTCATGGGATAAAAGGGAAGGTCCTTTCATGGATTGAGAACTGGTTAAAAGACAGGGAACAAAGGGTAGGAGTAAATGGTAAATTCTCAGATTGGAAAAGGGTAGCTAGTGGTGTTCCCCAAGGGTCGGTCCTAGGACCAGTCCTATTCAATTTATTCATAAATGATCTGGAGAAAGGGGTAAACAGTGAGGTAGCTAAGTTTGCAGACGATACTAAACTACTCAAGATAGTCAAGACCAAAGCAGATTGTGAAGAACTTCAAAAAGATCTCACAAAACTAAGTGATTGGGCATCCAAATGGCAAATGAAATTTAATGTGGATAAGTGTAAAGTAATGCACATTGGAAAAAATAACCCCAACTATACCTATAATATGATGGGGGCTAATTTGGCTACAACGAGTCAAGAAAAAGATCTTGGAGTCATTGTGGATAGTTCTCTGAAGATGTCCGTACAGTGTGCGGAGGCGGTCAAAAAAGCAAACAGGATGTTAGGGATCATTAAAAAGGGGATAGAAAATAAGACTGCAAATGTATTATTGCCCTTATATAAATCCATGGTACGCCCACATCTCGAATACTGTGTACAGATGTGGTCTCCTCATCTCAAAAAAGATATTCTAGCACTAGAAAAGGTTCAGAGGAGGGCAACTAAAATGATTAGGGGTTTGGAGAGTGCCTCGTATGAGGAACGATTGAAAAGGCTGGGCCTCTTCAGCTTGGAAAAGAGGAGACTGAGGGGGGACATGATAGAAGTATATAAAATTATGACTGATGTGGAAAAAGTGGACAAGGAAAAGTTGTTTAAATACTCCCATAATACAAGAACCAGGGGTCACCAAATGAAACTGATAGGTAGCAGGTTCAAAACAAATAAAAGGAAGTTCTTCTTCACACAACGCACAGTCAACTTGTGGAACTCCTTACCTGAGGAGGTTGTGAAGGCTGGGACTATAACAATATTTAAAAGGGAACTGGATAAGTTCATGGTGGCTAAGTCCATAAATGGCTATTAGCCAGAAAGGGGTTAAGAATGGTGTCCCTAGCCTCTGTTTATCAGAGGATGGAGACGGATGGCAGGAGAGTGATCACTTGATCATTGCCTGTTAGGTTCACTCCCTCTGGGGCACCTGGGCACTGGCCACTGTCGGTAGACAGATACTGGGCTAGATGGACCTCTGGTCTGACCCAGTACGGCCTTTCTTATGTTCTTATGTTCTTATGTTCTCCTTCATGACGCTTATCTGTTCGTCCCTGTGTTTCTGCCTCCTCTGTTGGGATTCCTCTCTCCAGGCTTGATTCTCCCCCGTGGATGCCTCTGTTGTTTTAATCTGCTTCTGAAACATATCCTCCCTGTTCCTTCAAGCATGCCGCCGAATATTTCTCATGCGGTCAGCTGGGGTAGTCACCGGCCTTGTGAAGGTCAAATCTAATAAAAAAATTAATAATAAAGCTATTGTTAACACATAGCATAGATAACCAATGTAACCTTCCAGTAGCACATTCCACTGGAAGGTGCAGGGCAGTCAACATCCTATGCTTCGCTGAAGCAGACAAGGTACGTCCTAATAGAAACCTTACTGTGGGCTAACATTCTGCACAGCGCACATAGATGGAACCCGATATCTCTCTCCTCAGAGTGCCCCTGCCAGCTAGAATACATATCCTACATGCCACCGGATGCAAGCCAGGACCGTATGCTGCCGCATTGTGTGCTGCCATGGTCCCCAGTGTTGTGCTTTGCAGCTGGCGAGGCCAAGTATCCTTATACAGAAGCGTAGACACATACGCTTTCTCATCTAACTTGAGTAGGAGGCTCTGGAGGTACATCAAGGAAACCTTCAGTGACCTAAATACAGATGATTTTTTGACAATCACTGCTTGTGTTGATGCACTTCTAATGAATGCAGACTAAAGAGCGTGCACAGCGGGGACCGAGACAGCAAGCACCCCCGCCCCAGACAATGATATTTTAGCAGGAGCCATAGCTGCACGAAAGAGAAACTTACCTGAACCCCCCATCTGCTGCCTCAGAGGACACGCTGCAATTCATGTCTTGGATGGACGTCTCAGCGGGGGTGCAGAAGAGCTCCTGGCTACACGCTGTTGCGCACTCCTCCGGGTCATCCTCCATCTCCTCCTCCTCATCGATCACGTCCTCATCCTGCTTGGCTCTGGCATTCAGTGGATGAGGGGGGGCCAATGTATCCACAGGACTCTTTGCAGTGGTTGTGGGGTCCCCACTGAGGATGGCTTCGATCTCCTTGTAGTACCTGCATGTAGCAGGCGCTGATCCAGAACGGCGGTTTGCCTCCTTCGCTCGCTGATAGGTTATTCTTAGCTCCTTCACCTTCGATCTGCACTGCACAGTGTTTCTATCATAACCTCTCTCTGACATGGCCCGAGAAATTATGCCATATGTATCGTAATTTTGCCTGCTGCCACGTAGCTGCGCCTGCACAGCAGACTCTCCCCAGATGCTGATCTGGTCCAGCACCTCTGCTGTGCTCCAAATGGGTGCGCGTCTTCCACAATGGGCCGCCATTGCTGGTGAAGATTGGAGCTGCACTCCACTCCACGAGGAAGAGAACAGGAAGTGAAACAGAGGAGAAATTCGAAAATCCCGGGAATTGAAACAGGGCGGGGACTGTTTCGTCACGGCCACAGAGCGGGTGGGGGGAAGACCAGAGAGGACGACTTTGGAATGCTGGGACACTTCCGGAGGCCAATCATTGCGCGGTAAGTGTACACACGAGTTGAAAGGCACAACAGCTGTTCCGCGTTAACTGCTACCACCCTCATCGAGGTAGTTTTTCTATTGCGCTACAATAGGGCTGTTGACGCGCAACAGCCCTATTGCACGTGTGTATGCTGTTGTTGGTATCGCGCGGTAATGACTGTTAATGCGCGATAAAGTGATCATGTGTACATGGCCTTAATCTCTCCTCTCTGGCCCAGATAGCATGTTGGCAGCATCTTGGGGGCTGGGGTCCTCTCTCTGAGCTCCAGGAGTTCAGAACAAGCCAGGTAAGTACTTCCTGGTGGGGGGAGGGGAGCTAGGTGAGGCTGTGGGGAGTCAGGGGCAGGGGAAATGGGCAGGGGGCTGACAGAGGCAGGGAAAAGTGGGTGGGGTGGGATGGGGGTTGAGGCAAAGTGGGTCCTGGCCTGGCCCCATCCGGTGACAGAGCTGGCGTGGAAGGGGGGTGGTGAGGTGAGGCGGGCGCTGGTGGTGAGATGAGCGCAGCGGGAGGAGGATTCAGTCAGCACAGGGTTGGGGCAATCACAGTGGGGGTGGTGGTTTCAGGCAGCAGGGGGGAGGGTCTGGGGCCTGTGCCCTGAAAATAAATATATATAAAATTTATTTTATCAGTAGCAACGCCCCTGGCTAGAGCAGTGAAATTGACTAATAAGCTTGCTGGTAGAGCTGGACTCCCAGACCAGGCAAGCTGCTGAGCTCTCTGCCAGGCTTTCAGGCCCTGAGCTTTAAGCAGTGAAGGGGGCTGTCTCCTGCATGCCAGCATGGTGACCGGGACTGGGCAGGAAGTGGGTGGCTGTTTCCCAGAAGTCGGCAGCAGCTCTTGGACCCCACGCACCCCCTGCCTGTGTACCCCTACTGGTTGAGAAACTATGGATTAAGCAAAGTATTAGAAATACCAATATGAGGCGCTGTGAGCTAATGGGTCAGGCACAGACTGCAGGTAGAACTGGTTGGAAATCTTCCAACAGGACTTTCTTGTCTGAAAATGTTTAATTTGACTAAATTTCATTTCTGGGGAAAAAAAGTTTTGATAAGATCAAAATGTTCCATTTTGATTTTTCATTTTGAAATTATTTAATTTCAAAATTGATTGGAGGGGGGGCGGTTAAAATCAAAACAGTTTTTCAACTGACCTAAAACACTTTTTTAAAAGTCCATTTTATGGCAAATTTTGAAATATTTTGGTTTTGCTCAGTTTTGGAATGGAAGAAATAAAATTAAAATTATGGGAAATTCCCCAAAACAGAAATTCCAGTTCCTGCCCAACTCTGGCTGTAGAGTCAAGGGATTAAAAGAGTTTTAATCAGGAATGTAGATAACTCTGTAAGGTGGCGACCCACTGTCTCTTGGTATATGTTTGTACAGCACCTGTCATAATGGGGCCCTAATCCTGGCTAGAACCTGTCAGTGATATATTAATACAAATAATATATAACTAGCTGACACTGACTTGGGCAAGTCTCTTAACCCACTGGCTCACATTACTCATTGAAAAATGAGAATATTGGTATTTACCTATAAAAGGATGTTCATAGAGATTTACATAAATTTTAAGATCAATGAAATCTGCCCTTCATAGTGACAATCAGCAACGAACTGGGGCTAAAAAGTGACTCTGTAATTTAAAAAGGGGGGAGAGGGTGGTGGGTCCAGGAGCGTGGAGAGGACGCCATGCTCCAGCCCGGGAGATTCTCAGTGTCTACCATCAGCAGGTTCTTGATATTTCACTAATGACTGGATAGGTGAAGTTATTTCATTCATAATGGTTGTAGACTCTACAGTGGGCACATTTTGGTGGGAAATTTGACATTCCTATAATACTCTTATCCTGAAGTCTCCAAAGCACTTTACAAACTCAGTGATTGGGGATTACTTCAACCAGGTCTGAATCCCACATCCACCTTGGTAGAACATGGCAACCATTCTGAGGCCGTGACACGTCGCAGCAGAGCTATAGAAGGGGAACAACTTTCCCATGGGAACCACAGGTGGCCTTTCTTGAGAGAAGTAATGAAACTACTGCAGAAGGAAATGAATCAAAATCCCAGTGCTTGTTCCCTGCTTAATTTTTGTAGAGTTCTACATGAATCATCTATGAAGCCCTCCCGGACCCAGGCCTTAGCACCCCACTGCCATGGGGATCAGTGCTGACTCAGGGGGAAGAGCACTTGCACTATTCCCTCAAGCACAGCTCCCTCCAGTCCTATGTGACTAATTCACTGAGTATAACTCAATCTGCACATAAGTGTTTGTGATTTCATATCAATGTAGCTCTTAGCACTGGAGCCACTCTTTGTAACAGTGCTCTCACCCCAGATAACCTGTAACTCCTCTAGCCCACTTGCACTTCCCTCCAAAAATATCACCTGGCTCTGCCTGCCCCTCCCCCCAGCTCTTGAACCCTTGAGGAATTCCCACGAGAAGAGTAATCTGAACCAGTTCCTCTCTCTGCTGCTGAAATCCTCCTACAATCTTCTCCCACCAACAACCACCCACTACAGCCCTGCTCACCTCCCCAAACCTGCTGTTTTGAAGAATCCTGATCCAACCCTCCCATGCAGTCTCCCAAACACTGCCGATTTCCATGTGTCATTGTCAATCGTCTTGGAATCAAGGCAGTACCTTAAGGTTAATAGGATACAAGGTGAATGTACAATGGGTGATATTATTCTAATGGGTTATAAACTAGAGTGTACCTGGAAGGAGCTTATCAAGATAAGAGCTTTCTGCTTGCTAGGGGGGCTAAGATATGTCTTGACATTCACACCATCTCAGCTCAGTGTTTTTGTTTCTTTAACATTTAAGAAGATTGGTTTCAAGTCAGTCATTAATCCTGTCTGTAATGGCAAGGGCAAAGGGACAAGTTGTCTGTGTGTTTGAAGGACGTTGCAAGGTATAATTTGTGCTACAGTGACATTCAAAGACATAGAAAAGACAATTATACCTCAACTGAAGGCTGTGGAACCTCAGCACAGCCACAAACCACAAATACACATACCCCATTTCTCACACAATACACAGACCACATGCAGCTATCTCCCAACACATTCTGATTACAGCACAAGTGAATGTGACTTTGTTCACATTAGAAAACTAAAATCTGATTTGACATAATTGGCTGTGGCCTTCACCATAAGATCAGGGGAGAAAAAAGTGTGGGTTAGAAAGGGGTGCATTCATTGGGTCCACAATGAGGTGCAGTGTCAGAGATGCATGGAGAGCCAATGGCTGGATTAATAGGGGGTGCTGTCAGTTCAGATTGAGGTTCACTGGTAGAATTTAATGAGGAGCTCAGCACCTCAGTAACTAGGGGTGATGCAAGAAAATTATGAACAATCATCACAGTATTAGTGTATCCTCAAAAAAATGATCTTATTCTGTTCCCCAGCATTTCTCTGAGAAACACACGCTTGCCTTGTATGAGTATTGTTAATGCCATGAACATTAGCTGACTTCATAATATTTGCCACAATGAGACTAGCTAAGGAACTGGAGAGTAAGATCAAATATGCATACAAGGAAATAAACAAGGAATCTTGTGGCACTTATTTAAAGGTACGTCTACACTGGAGGCTCTGTTAAGTCAACTTAGGCTCTGTTAAGTCAACACTCTCCAGTAGACTGCCGGCATCCACACTGGCAGGTGCTAGGTCGACTGAGGAGTGGTGCATTGTGGGTAGCTGTCCCACATTGCACTGGGGCCTGTAGGCCAATTAGGTCGACTTAAGGGCACTCCCCATCCACACTGGCTTAAGTCGACTTAAAAAAGTTGACTTATGCATTAAGTTGACCTTCAGAGGTGGTGTTATTAAGTCGACTTAATAAGTACCCAATGTGGACGCAGCGGGCTTTAGGTCGAATTAACAATCCTTAAGTCGACCTAAGACTCCAGTGTGGACGTACCTTTAAAGACTAACAAATTTGTAAACTCTGACTCAGGACAAAAAGTATATGGTTTGGCCAATTGAAGACAAAAGGGGACATATATTCTGTTCATCATTTAACAGTAGGCTTCTATAAAAATGCTTATCACCATAGTATATAAGCAGTCAGTGTACAAAGATTTAAAACACCACAGTCTGTCCCTCTCTATTGGTAGGTCTACTCAGCAAATGGAGGTGTGATTGTAGTGCACTTAGGCATGCCTGTGCTGGCTTTAGGTGCTAGCCAATTTGGGTGATCCAGGAGTGAAGATGTGGCAGAATGGGTTTAAGTGCAAGTTAGCAATATGAGGCTATGTCTACAGTGTGTACCACTTCTGGCATAGGGCATGTGCAGCTAAATGCTGCAGTGAAAACCAGGCTGTGTACACACTGCCATCTTTAGCTACATGTAAGTGAAAGGCTCTAGTAGTGGGGAAAGACTTCAGCAGCTTACGACTGCCAAAGTCTTCTTGATGCATGAGTCTTTCTGTGGTTGGAGAAGGTTCCAACAGCAAGGCACTGCCAGAGCCTTTTCTTGTAGTGAGCAGCAGGAAGCTTTGGCTCTGTTCATGCTGCAGTAAAACACCTGCAGCTGGTCTGGGTCAGCTGATTTGGGCTTGAGGACCTGGGGCTGCAGAGCTATGGAGTTACAGTGTAGACTAGGTTTGGGCTTGCACTGGAGCCTGGTCTCTGGGACCCTCCCCACTTGCAGGGTCTCAGAGTTCGGGCTTCAGCCTGAGTCCAAATATCTATACTGCAATTGTATAGCCCTTCAACCTGTGCACCGTGAGCATGAGTCCGTTGGCCTGGGCCAGCTGCAGATGTTTTATTCCATGGACATACCTAGTATGGCTAAAAATAGCAGTATAGATGGGAAGGCATGTCTTGGGCAAGTAGGCTATGTCTACATTAGAAAAGTTAAGTTGACTTTATTAAGTTGACCTTATTAAGTCGACTTAACAAAAGTCAACTTAACTTTTCTAGTGTAGACATAGCCCCTTTTCAACCTTATTAAGTCGACTTAACACTTTAAGTCGATTTAATAAGGTCAACTTGGGCATTAATCCCCGTCCACACTGACTTAAGTCGACCTAATAAGGTTGACTTAAGCGTTAAGACAACCTAAATCGAGGTGTTATTAAGTCGGCTTAACTTTTCCTTAAGTTGACTTAAGGAAATGCTTAAGTCGACTTAAGGAAAGCCCAGTGTGGATGCGGAGTAGAGAGTTAATGCTTAAGTTGACTTAAGCCTACCTAACGTGTAAGTGTAGATGCACCCGTAGAGAGTTATATATAGGATATGTATTTGTGTATATACCCACATCCTTCCGGTATGTCTGTACTCTACTTGCCTAAGCCATGTCTCACCATCTACATGTGTGCTAGGAGAACTACCTGAGTATATAGTCTGAATGCTACCAGATGAAATGAGTGGTGCAGACATATGCAAGCTCTCTGGTGGATTTGTACTTGATCAACTAGCCTCTGCTGAAGCCCATGCTGCCACGTCTACACTACTATTGTTACCCCTTCCAGCTAGAGTAAAACTTGCATGGCTCTGCCTACCTATGCTATAATCACACCGTAGTTTGCTCTGTAGATGGAGCTTAAGCATGACTAGGGACTCTACTAGCTGTGACATACCAGGTTCCTGATCCACCTTTCTTTGCTGTCTCTTTTGAGCATGGCATTGAGTTTTTGTCTCTTTTTTTGGCTCCTTAGGAAATGCTGTGGTCAGAATGAGTGTCTCAGAGGTATGGCAAGAATAGGTCACATTTCCTGTTCTCCTTTGCAATAGTGTTCTGGAGTCACGGGCCTGCTGTTAAGAAGTATCTGGGCTTTGTCACAATCATCTACAGATGTTTCTAGGCATGTAAATGCCAACGGCTCTGTCTACACTAGGAAAAGTTAGGTCGACTTTGTTAAGTCGACTTAATAAACTCAACTTTAAGTCGACTTAAACTCGACCTTATTAAGTCGACTTAACAAAGTGGTGTCCATGGACGTGGACTAAGTCCACTTTGTTAAATCGACCTAACTGCCCTTAGGTCGATTTAACAAAGTGGACTTAAGTGTCCACACTGGACTTAGGTCGACCTAAAGAAGGGTTAGGTCGACCTAAGGAGGGTTAGGTCGACCTACCCGGCGGTTCTTAGTAAGTCGACTTGAGCTTTTATTAAATCGACTTAAGGAATTTCTTAAGTCGACTTAATAAAAGTCTGGTGTGGACGCGGCTTTGTTTAAGTTGGCTTAAGCCTCCTTAAGTCGACTTAATTTGCCAGTGTAGACATAGCCAAGGAGAGAGGGGGCGGTACAAAAGGAGTATGATTAAGAGCAAAGAAATGGAATTAAGGACAATTTACGGTGAACATCAGGAAGTATAGGGCACCTATATCCTGCAGAGATAGACAGATAATTTTGGTAGTAGTGACATCCATTAACCCAAGAAAAATGATATAAGCACCATTGCCTGAATCATTTAAAACTATGATCAAGTCTGTGTCCTGGCAAATAGACTGTTGGGAACAATCCTGCCCTAGGATGTAAGGAGAGAGGCAGGTAAGGTGTGATCTAATACAAGCTTTTTTCCTTTTTATTTATAAGACCCCATGAAATTCCTCAGGGATGCTCCACTTAGACTGGTGCCATGAGCTGAACCCCGGGGTAATCATGACATTGTGCAATGGACTGACATCCTAAAATAGCAGAACAGCTTCTCTGGAATGCTGCCACAGATGTAACCAAGACAAAAGAGTGGATTTAATGCCTGCTACTCAGATTCAAAAGTGCGTGATGTATTCAGAAGGGCTTATCTCATTGCTGCACGTCATGGAAGCAAGGAAGGAACCACACCAAAGGCTAATCCTTTCTTTCAACATAATTAAGATCTATTCAACATTTTTATTTTTCTAGCAGTGAAAACTTAAACCATTGATGTTTGGTGAACAGTTTGTGCCTGACTTAACACATAACCTATAATTCTTGGTGTACACCTTCAGGGAATTATAGTATTATCTGGGAAAGCAAGGGGAGAAAAGGCCAATTTCCTGTGGTGATGAAAAACAAATGATATGGTCTGTAGAGGCTTTGTGTGACAACCTAATGCTGCTATTGGCCAATGATACACATATATAGAAGTGCACCAGGGGATTCTTCAGCGCTCTTAGGTGAAAGCTTCCTCTGTTCAGCTACAAGAAGTTCAAGATGCTCCTTGGGGCCACCTTGTTGATTCTGGTTGCAGGTAAGTCCACAGAACTGTGATGGTCTTGCGGAGTCTCAAAGTGAATGTTAGCATTTGTCATAGCTGCTGGATTCTGAGTTCTGGAAAGTGAAATCCTTTTTCTGCATAGAAGGGGCCTGGCTTGGACAGTGGCAGTGCAGGTATTCCCACTTCAGTGTTCCTCTGCTCTACCCTGGAGGGAGCATTTCCAAGAATGAGAAGATAGTTTAGTATCTCTGGCTATGTCTACACTTGTGTATTTAAGTCGACTTAGTGTGTCCACACTGAAAATTAAAGTCGACTTGAAGGGGAACTTACAAAGTCGACCTAGAGCATCCACACTGGATGCTCTAGGTCGACTTTGTGGGGTTAGGGGGACCTAGGGCAGGTCCATGGGGGCAGGGGGGCACCCCTTCCCCAGTGCCAGGGGGCTCAGCCTTTGCCCCATTGTACATAGGTACAATGGGGCAAAGGTGGTCAGGGACCCTGGCAGGGCATAGGGGCAGGGCTCTGCCCTGCCCTGGGGGGGGGGGGGGGCATGCCAGGTTCCCCCTGTGCCCAGCAGGGAGGGCATTGGTGTAGCCCTAGGGTAGCCCTAAGTCGACTTAGGGCTACCCCACGGCTACACTGGCTTAAGTTGACTCTAGGGAGTCGACTTAAGCCTTAGGTCTAGTGGAAAGGAGGTTTAATAAAATCGACTTAATTTTAATGAAGTCGACTTTATTTTCCTTAAATTGATTTAAGCAGCTTGCTTAAGTCGACTTAAGAAAACTGTAGTGTAGATGCAGGGTAAATTAAGTCGACTTAAGCAAGCTTAAGTCGACTTAATTTACCAGTGTAGACGCAGCCTCTGTGGGGCAAGGGTGATTCTTTTTAGACGTGCATTTATCCATTAGGAAGTGGATCGAGACCACTAAATTTAACTCACTCTTGTCAAGGAGAGGAAATAACTTTCTGTAATTACTGATGTAGGACAGGATTGGAATAG
Organism: Pelusios castaneus; assembly: GCA_007922175.1. Taxonomy (NCBI): domain Eukaryota; kingdom Metazoa; phylum Chordata; order Testudines; family Pelomedusidae; genus Pelusios; species Pelusios castaneus. Next base: position 328,583 of record ML688386.1, on the reverse strand, counting down.
GTTACCTAGAGATGATATGCACAAAACTTAACACAACTGTTAAATGTAAGAATAACTGCTTCTGTAAAAAGACTTTGATTCAGATGTGTACAGTGGACAAAGTTCAGCCCTTTTGTATGACCAGTGAGGTCTATATAAATACAACAGGGAGCAGTTTGGCTCAGTATCTGTACCAGACACTCGATAGAATACATCTACATCACACACACCACTGGTGGCAGTGTGTAGGCTATGTGCAGCTACACATTGCATTGAAAAACAAGGTGTGCCCACAACTGTTGTGTACCTACACATGGCAGTGAAAGGCTCCTGTGGCTGAAAGGCAGTGAGAAAAGGCTCCAGCAATTGATAACTGCTGCAGCCTTTCCCTGCTGCCAGAACCTTTCCACTTTAAGTGCAAGAAATGGTACCTTGCTCACTGCCAGCTCAGAATACCTTAGTCTCATGTCCCCAATTCACCTCTCACATCTCCAATAAATTAATTCACTGAAGTCAGTGAAGTTATATATGTTGTGCCCAGGGCCGGCCCTACCATAGAGGTGACCTAGGCAGTCACCTAGGGCACCAGACTTTAAGGGGCGCCAGGCGGGGCCACCGGGCTGGGGCAGGGTAAAGGCTATTTTAAAGTTCCCACCCTGCTGCTGCGCACAGGCACATAGCCCAGGGCAGAGCAAGGTGGGAAAACAAAGTAGCTTTTACCTGGCTCCCCGGCACTGTGCCTTCCTTCACTCCCTGCCACCTGGACCCCACTTCACCAAAGGTAAGTGCTGGGGGGAGGGGCGGGTGGTGGTGGTGGCTGTGGGTGGCCGTGGGGAAATAGGCACAGGCATTGGGAGGGTGGGGGGCTAGGAGGAGTGGGAGGGTGAGCACGGCTTGGACCCCTCGGCTGGCCTGCCCTGAACCTCTCTGGATTCGGGGGTCAGTTCCCGAATCCCGGTCCGGCCTGCTGTTTGTGCCGCGTCCCGCAGCTATTTTCCCAGGGCCAGCCACTCGTGACGCTACCCACAGCCGGCCGGGAACATAGTCGTGTGATGCAGCATGAGTGGTGGGCTGGACCGCTGGGGGAAGGAGGGTCGTTGGGTCGGGAGAGATCGGGAGAAAGGGGCAGGCCTGGGGGTGTGGGTCAAGGAGGAGGAGGGTGGGCACTGCTCGGGCCCGTTGGCTGGCTTGGCCTGCACCTCTCGGGATTCAGGGATTGGTCCAGCCCGCCACTCATGCTGCATCCCGCAGCTATTTTCCCAGGGCCAGTCGCTTGTGCCGCTACCTGCGTCTGGCCGGGAACATAGCCCAGTGGTTAAAGTAAGGGGGCCCACAATTTTTAGGGGCCAGCATTCTGGAGCCCCTAAAAATAGAAAACCCAGGCGGAATGGTGCGTTCCGCCCAGGGGCCCCAGCAAAGCCGCAGACTCGGGCAGAACGGGGGAGCTTCAAATCTCCCGCTCTGAGCATGCTCAGACTGAGCATGCCCAGGGCGGGAGTGGCCTGGCCTGACCTAGGAGCAGCTCTGCCGGTGACTCCTGCAGCTCCGGACCTCCAGCCAGGTAAGGGCTGGGAAGGGGCTGTGGGGGAGTGGGACAGAGGAGCCGGGAAAGGAGCTGCAGGGGACAGAGAAGCCGGGAAGGGTCCCCAGGCCTGATCTGGCCACGCTGCCTGCCTGTGGTGGTGGTGCACGGCGGCAGCGGCAGAGGGGCTGGATCTGGCCCGAGGGGCCAGAATGCGGCAGCGACGGCAGGAGCAGAGCGCGGCGGTCGGCAGCATGGCCTGATCCGGCCACTCTGCCAGCTGCCCTGCTCCGCCGCCACAGGCCAGCCCCAGGCCTTTGTAGTCAGGGGTTAAGGTAAGGGTGGAACGCGGAGACCAGTGGTGGGAATGGAGGGGTCCGGACTCGCGAGTCGATCGAGCAAGGGGTCAGGAGGAGGGCCTGAGGAGGGATGGATGGAGTTAGAGGCCTGGGGATGGGGGAGGGGGCATGGAGACAAGGAGACTGATGGGGGCTGGGGAGGGGTGGAGGGGACTATGGATGGCTGGAGGGGGACTGGGTGGGGGGGCTGGGGAAGGATGGAGGAGGTTGGGGGACTGGAGTGGGGGCTAGGGACGGAGGGGCCTGGGGAGGTGTGGAGTGGGTTGGGGAGGCTGAAGGGGGGTGGAATGAAGATGGGGGAAGCTTGGGGTGGTGGGTTAGGAGGGCTGGAGTGGAGGCTTGGGGGCAGGGAGCTTAGGGAATGTGGATAGGGGCTGAGGAGGACATGGGGAAAGAGGGGTCTGATGTGGGCACTAGTGGACAAGGTTGGGGTGATGTGGATTTGAGGCTATGCTTCATTTGTGAGGAAAGAGCTGGTGGGGCTCAAGCAGTTTATTTTGCACTCATATCTGTTTGTAGTGTAGACATAGCCAAAAAGTAATTCAGTGAAGTACATTACAGTGGGAATCCTCAGTTTCCTTTCCTTCCTCTTCCCCTTTCCTTTAATCAAATATGAGGCCCCAGGCAACCCAACTCTTTCCCCACTGAATTGTAATATGTAATATAAAATCAACTTGAAAAAAATATTTACTTGTTTCCTCTCTTCAAGCTATGTTCAGTCCTGGAGCAGAGGAAAGAACATAACACATTAATGATCCAAAATGTAGCCTTGCAGAGCTTTCCACCTTTCTGTGGAATCCAATGCTCACTTCTACCCTTGGAGGGGCCCAGAACAATGGATCTGACTTTTATATGCATGGACAAGCTGTCTCATGCAACTTTTAGTGGGTCTGACTTTTATATGCATGGACAAGCTGTTTCATGCAACTTTGAGGGTTTTGTGTCTTCCTCTGACCCAAGGAACACTGAACTCACGGTAACTAACACACCTGGCTGTTATAGTGAGAGTTTGAAAAATATTTGCAATAAATGTTTTTTAAGTCTCTCAAGCATTCCTACAATAACTGTTTTCATGTAGTCAAATTCCAAAGGGGTAGCCGTGTTAGTCTATTGTAGAAAGACAACAGAGTCCTGTGGCACTTTTAAAGACTAATAGATTTATTTATGACCTGCTTTTGTCACTCATGAAGATAGACTACTTTTACTACTGTATCATGTATTCTCTATAGGAAGAATAACACTTGACTGCCTAATATTTCAGAAGCCCACTATTCTTAGTTGTTTATAAGAATTAACATTCTCATGTGGGCTGCTCACTCTCTGCCTCAACCTCAATTTTTAAGTTTCAATAAAAGTGGCTCAGCCCTTTCCAAGAGCGAGCTTTGTGAAAAATAGCTAATTTTGCTAATGTTAAATGTCTTTTCCTTGAAGAACTCTAGTGCTTCCATGGTAAAAACTGATAGAGTGTTAGTTCTGGAGACAGAAAGGTCCCCATGAAAACACACCCAGATTTTGTCAAGGTATAAGCCTTAGAAAATCACCATTTCTGTATTTAGAGCTTTATGGATGTTTGCTAATAGAATTTCTGAACCTTCCATCATGAGGTTGACCTTGACTCTGTATATGTAGGCTGGAAATGTGACAAAGACAGGTGACAAAAACTGTGAGGTGTAGATGATGGTAGAGGCTAGATAGGTGCGATAGCAAGTGTCATCGACTCACATTTGTTTAGTAAATTAATAAAACTTCAGTATTTCAGTTTAACATTTTTATTAAAGTTTGAATGAAAACACATCTATGCATTTCTTTTGAATTGAGGTACTTAGGCATGCTGATGCTTCCAGTGCCAAAAAACTGCTGCCCATGCGGCACCATGCCTCACAAATTGCTGCTCAGCAAATACCATAACTTGCTCAGCTGCATCATCAGCTTAGAGGGAACATTGGTGGCATCCATGGTATGTTTGCTAAAAGCATTCTGACATGCTGCACATGTGGCGTTACTGTGGTCAAAGGGAAATTGTCTACAGGGTTAAGGTCTAAATAGTCTTTACTAGTGAATGGTTTAGTACTCCTTCTAATAATCCAGATGGGGGGCGCCAAAATCACAGTTCGCCTGGGCGCCAGAAAACCTTGTGCCGGCCCTGGTTGTGCCAAACGCAGTATGAGAGAATAGACTCAAGACCAACAGCCATGGTTAAATCCCCTCCCATATAAAATTAGCTCAGCCGTGCTCCAGACATTGGGAACACTGGGAAAGTTCCTTTAGGCACCAGTTTCTAAACATTCCTTTAAGACATCAGTGTCCCCTGAAGCCTCTCAGTCAACATGTTTCAGGCTTACAGAACCTGACCCTGTGCTGGCAGGCAGTAACCAAGGGTTACAAACCAGCTGTAAGATTCATTCAGAACACAAATCACAAATAGAGAATAATTATATAAAAGGTAGCAAGCACGATTCAAAAATACTGTGAGCTGGTTAAGTTCAGGGTTTATACTGCAGACTTGCACATCTTATAACTTATCCCAGTTCTCCTGAAGTGCTGAGCTGATAATCTTACGTTCATGATGATATTTATACCTAGGTATGCTAATAATAATAACAGTTCCCTCACAATACCTTGATGAAATCAATGGAACTACTTGTGTGAATAGGATAGGACTCCAAAATACTAATCTGCCTTCCCATTGCCCCTTTCACCCTAGATGTGTAGCACTCTACAAAGATAAATTCAGTGAAGCCGGTAAAAAACAGGTAAAGGAGGAAATTACCCTGATAAAATGTGGCTTCTTTTTGGGAGCACTGCAGTGCCTGTAAGAGAGAAGATCACCATGTCCAAATGACATCATAGGAGACATTTGTTTTGAGTGGCAGAGCCATATAATGTTGATTTCCATTTGGCTAGGACACTTTACACTTGAGCAAGTTGCTATGTCCATATTTCCACATTTGGACAAGTCCTGAGTTTTACATCTCACCTGAGAGGTTGCTAGCATGAGTATCAAACAGGGTTTCATCTTGCTATTGGTCCAGTAGCAGCTCAGAGGGAGGACTAACCCTCCTTATTTACATTACCCACCCCACTCCCTGCAGCACAGCAACTCCTACTACCACACTGGGGCTTAAGGGTCAGTAGGGAAAAGTGCCTCTTTCACCAAAGTACCACAACAACTCAGTTTTCCTGACCTAGCCTGACTCTGGTGTGGTTTGTGATTTTCAAGCTATAGGAGGTCATATCTCATGGTTCTGAATATAGGCTGGTCACATACAGGGATCAGAAAGACACCACAACTTAGGCTCCAGTCCTCCCTGCCACTACACAAAGGTCCATAGATATATAGTGTAGCAGGTGGCTTGGAATTTGCTTTCTACTGAAACATTAAATATTGAATAGTAATAAAAGACTAGGAAGGTCCTAGTAAAGGAAATTCCATGTTTCTTCTTTATTTTTAGGAAATCCGTCAGTAGACTCACTCTATTTCCTGCTCCATATTTTTGACTCTTCTGTATTTTACACTAAGATTGACTGGCCATTCTAAGGGTGTGGGAAGGGGGTCAGGTAGGGGCTCTAGGCCAAGGATCCAGAATGGATTGCAGCATTGAGGAGATGGAGTGGAGAGGAGCAATTTAAGTTCATTTGACCCTTCACTGCTGGAAACTCTCCCAGTCCCTGGAATATATGCTCCCCACACAACCTACCTCCCAGCTGCTACTCCTGCTCTGATGTCTGGGCATATTCCCAAGCAACCTGAAACTTGCTGCTGTTCCAGATTCAATTTTTGGATTAGGAAATCTCAATAGGTGGGTTGTGCAGCGAGCACCAATCAGAAAGGGATGGAGTGTGACGTGTATCAGAAGGGAGGTGGCTGGCTGTGAGCATATGTGCAGAGGAAGGTAAAATCAGCATTTCTCAGAGCATGAGAGTTCTATCAAAAATCTCATTGGTTGTGACTCTCTGTGATGTGTCAGTGCTCTAAGCAGTATCAATAAAACAAAACCAAAAAAGGAAAGCACGACATAATATGGGAGGTGGGGGTTGAAAGGTTTATCAAAACTTCTGTCACTTTTAAACAGGCCAAATATTTATGCTGTTAGAGGCAGGAAAATAATGGCTGTGTTTTGTAACGGCCAGTAGATAGCAGGAAAGGCTGAGGAATGAGAAAAGAACAGCAAAGATATTGGGACTTGGCTCACTTCCCTCAGGATGTCCTCCCATTGCCTGATGCACATTGCTGCTAAAATAGTTTCAAATAGTCAGAAGAAGGTGGTGAAGTAATATCTTCAGAAAACTCTGTGGAGCTCAAAGGCTTGTGTCTTGCCCCAATAGAGGTTGGCCCAACAAAAGATATTACCTCACCCACCTTTTCTCTCTAATATCCTGGGACCAACATGGCTATGATACTGCACACAACTATTTTGATATAGTCTAATAAAACCTCATTCCAGCACTTATCAGAGGGTTATTTTCCTCAGCTATTATGTTCTTTTCCCCTAGGTATCCATTCTCTGGATGCTGCAGTAACAACACCAAAGCCAGGTGGTGAGTTCAACTTTGTTTAGCTTTATTTCAGCAGACAGAATTACACAGTGAGGTGTCTCAAGACATAGATTCCGCTTCATAGTTACAGGAACCATTTGCCTTGCACTGCAGATCCTGGTACCCACTAAACAGGACCTAGCTTTGGAGCAGGCTGGGAAAGAGACCATATCCAACTGGCAGGCAGCAAAGCCATTCTTGGGTGGGGGGGCTGCCCCGGGCCTTACGGTTCAGTGGGCCCCACTCTGCCCCCCGGCTGTCTCCAGTGGCAAGCTGGCCCAGGGGAGGGACGAGAGTCCAGAGCCCGGCCCACCCCACACCCAGGGCCAGATTAACGGAGCTACGGAGGCCCGGGCTGCCCAGTTTTGGGGCACCATAGGTACCCCTGACCTGCCACCAGGCAGGCCAGAGTGGTGGGGGGCAACTGTGGCCCCCAGTGCAGGGGGGGGTCATTCGGGGCCGGGACAGGGTCAGAGGCTGCCCTCCGCTGCTCCGCAGTGTTTTGGCGCACCCCAGCCAGCTGGACCACCCCAAGGGGCAGAGTGGTCCGGCGTGCGGAGGCCGCCTTGCCCCAGGCCCTGGAGAGTAGCAACCACATGCTGCCCAACCCTGCCCCATAGGGCAGACCAGCCGTCCGAGGGGCAGGGTGGGCTGGAACACTGTGGAGCAGTGGAGGGCGGCCTCTGGCCCTGCCCCAGTCCCCTCCCCCAGCCCCCTCCAGTGCTGGGTGCCACAGCCTCCCCCTGCCAATCTGATCCACTGCCACAACAGTATAGTCCCCATGCATCCTGGCAGCAGGTGTCTGGCACCCGGGAGCCAAGTCACATTTGCGTTCCTCCCCTGGAGTCCACTCCAGCCCTGAACTTGGGGGGAGGGGGAGGACTGCACAGGGTGATGGGGATGCAAATGTGATTTGGCCCTCAGGTGCCAGACAGCCTGAGTATGCCGTTGCAGCCCACTTGCCCCCACCCAGCACTGTCAGGCAGAATGCAGTTATGCGCATATGAGGTTAGGACAGTGTCAACAAATCTGCTCTTACAAAAACTGTCCTGGGTTCTTGAATCAGCAAAACTGGTGAGCACCTTGCTTACTGAGAGTTGGAGTTGGTGCTAGATGACCTCTTGCGGTCCTTTCCAAACCTAATCTTCTATGATTCTGTGATTATGTATCTCATCCAAGACAACATCTTCTGCAGTGGAGCATCCTGTAGAGTCACATTATCCTTAGTGAAAGAAGTGTTCTGTCTTTTATTCTGCATGGTCATAACATGGTCATCATCCTAATATCTGAATGCTTTCCAACAGGGCATTGAGCAATATAATGACCATCTGTTGCAGAGGAATACAAAAGTGTGTTCTGTTTTGTCACATACAGCAATCCCTGCAGCACAGCACCCCATATAGTGCTGTTTGGGGTATTCCACTCAGTATAGGAACAGCTTGAAAATATTCCCTTGACATGGCTTTTTTAATAAAATGGAATTAAAAAAAAATGTTTTCTTCAAAATCTGAGGAAAAAATCTATTTGCTGTTGGGAGATGTATGTTCCTAGCAAAAAATCAAAAAAAATCACCAAAATTGAAAAAATAAAATTATTTTATATATTTCTCCGGAAAAAAATCATTCCATGATCAATTCTGACTCAGAAGAAAACGAACCTTCTATATGAGTCATTAGCACCACTTCCGGAAGAACCCTGGATTCTTTATGGAGGTCTCCCACACAAACACTGACCAGGCTGGTACCTACTGAGTTTGGGGATCTTACCTGAGCTCAACCCTAAAAGCATTTATATTACATAAAACCACCTGCTTTTAATTTATTGTCTTCTGCTTGATTTCCTAGTTCTGTCTGGTATCATTGACACTTTATCAATACCCACAGGTGAGTGTTCCATTACTTGAGTGTCTCATTGACATTTACTGGTGGGATTGTGCAATTTATTTCTCTTTTCAGTATAAACATCCATTTTTAATAAAATTGAATTTTTAAAAAAGTTTTTGCGGTTCGTGCCGGGCGGCAGGTGTTTTTATTAATGTTATGCGTCCGACATGGATGTCTGCTTGGCTGCGTGTGTGAGTCTCTGTATGCGTGCTCCCTCAGGATTACCCCTGGCTCAGATCTTTAAGTGGGGACTCTGTTAGCCCAGTGATCTAGAGCCTGGCTTGGATCTTAAGCAGAAACTGAGTTAGCCTGGTGATCCTAAGCCGAGGTGCTCCTTCGGTTAACACGTTGGGTTGCCTTTGGTTCAAGTCTTTAGTGAGGACTCAGTTAGCTCAGTGACCATAAGCTTAGGCGAACCCTGTGTGCAAGAGGTAAACTGAGGCAACATGATGATCGAAGAAACCAACACGACCATGGATCCTTGTAGAAATGAAGGTGCCAGGCTAGGCTTTATTGCAACATAGCACAATGGCAAACAATCTATCTCAACAGATTTGTTGGCAGCATTCATGCTCTCAATACAATGGAACAGCTCAACCGACGGCGGGATGCTCCGTCACCCTCTTGGGCTGAACGAAATCTGAGCTCTTAGACTCCTGCTTTAATATCCTACTCGGAGCTACTGACTCGGCCCCCTTTGGGGTAAAAATTAATCTTGATTGGTTCACATAGCCCTTCTCTGATGCCACCCATAGATCTGATAGGTGCATGCATCATTGGACAACTTCATCCCTCAGGGTGTCAGATTTGACCATGACATTACCTTTAGACTTGGCCAGAATGTTCCGTTCAGGTTTGACCCAGATATTACCCTCAGGTCTGACCGAAACATCACCTTTATCTCCTTGGTGCTAGGCCGAATTCCTCCTTCCTTTCAGGTAGCTTTCCACTCTTGCTGCAGCTGCAGCTGACTTCTTGCCAATTTCTATGATGTCAGACTACTCCTGTCAACTTGACCATTTATCCAGCTCAGGCCTGCTGGTTTGATCTGCGTCACTAGTCCTTCAGTCTTATTCCTGATCATTTCTACTTGTCTTTTTAATTTACCCTTTTACTTTCTCCTACAGTTTCCTTCAAAATCTGAGGGAAATATCCATTTGCTGTTGGGAGCTCTATGTTCTTGGTAAAAACTCAAATAAAAAATCAACAAAATTGAAAAAATAATCATTTAAATATTTCTCAGAAAAAAAATTATTCCATGATCAATTCTGACTCAGAAGAAAATGAATCCCCTAGATGAGTCATTAGCACCACTTCCTAAGAATCCTGGATTCTTTTTTGAGGTCTCCCACACAAACACTGACCAGGCTTGTATCTACTGAGTTTGGGAGATCTTACCTGAGCTCAACTCTAAAAGGGTCTAGATTACATAAAATTACTAGCTGTTAATTTATTGCCTTCTGTTTGATTCCCTAGTTCTATCCGGTATCATTGACACCATTGACACTTTACCAATACCCACAGGTGAATCCCCCAGGTGTTTCCTTGAATTGTACTGGTATGATTGTGTAATTTATTTCCTTTTTCACTATAAACATCCATTTTCTTGCATCTTTGAGGAACAGTCTAACATTATAGAACTTGGAGCAGATGAAGAGTTATGCAGCCAAGAGCCCTGAGAATCCATGCACCTGGGTTTTGTGCTTATCTACAGGTTCAGTTCTACATATGGATTTATGATTATCAGAGGTGCTGGAACACTTTTAATAGTGAGAGTGCTGAGAGCCATTGAACCAAACAGTAAATCCTCTATATAATGGAAACCACTGCGAGCCAGTGGTGCAACAGCACCCAGTACCCCAATTCCAGCACCTATGATGGTGACCTTGTGTTTTCTACAGCAGTATTTCTCAACCTTTTGCAGGTTGCAACACGCTTGGCAGTGTGTTATGACTAGTGCTTTTTTTCTAAAAAAACAAAACAAAATAAAAAAGTACCAGTATGCCAGCAGGAGCGGTGGGGGGGAAGATGTCAGGAGGACCCTCCACCACCACCATCGCCCCTGCTCGGGACCTCTCCAAACCACCTGCATCCCCACCCACTGGTTCCCTGATGCCCCGGGTCCCCTCCCCGCCCCTTCCTGGCTCCTCTCAGCCCCACCCCACCCCTTCACCGCTCCTCTTGCCCCCCCATCCCTTCCCCACTCCTCTCAGCCCCTCCCCGCCCACCAGTTCCCCAACACCCTGGGCCCCCTCCCCACTCCTCTCACCCCCCTTGTCCCCGGGAGCCACGGCTTTCCGTCAACCTAGCCAGTTGATTTAAGAGTCTAGTATAGACTCTCTAAGTCGACTTAACAAGGTCAACTTTAAGTCGACTTAAGTCGATTTTGTTAAGTCGACTTAATAGAGTTGACTTAGCTTTGTAAGTGTAGACATAGCCAGTCTGTGTGGCGTTGAGCTGATGCATAGTGAGAGCAATTTTAAATATTGTTCTTTTGAAACAGTCACTAATGTGCTCATCCAGTCGGATGTGCCACACATTTGAAAGGATGTAAGTTTGCTCTCTGTAAAGACTGTAAAAAGTGACTTTCCTGTAAGGTTTTTTTCTCGTTATTTGTATTTTGTTTTCTTAGGTGTCAATAACCCTCTCCCTGCGAAAGTCACCCTCCCACCGATAAGTGAGTCCTTTTCACTTTAACTTTCTTTCATAATCTGTTATCATTGTTCACTTTATTTCCCTTGTCTCTATAAACTTCTACTTCCTGGAGCTTCTGAGGAACAGTCTAGTATCATAAGAATTAGATATGGGGAAAGACCAACTATGTCAACTTTGCTGTTTTCCTCCTCATCTTAGCTACTGCAGCACTCTTCCTTAAGAGGCCCTTTCCTGCATCAAGAGCAAAACTCCCACTGACTTCAGAGGGAGAAGGGTTGCTCTCTAGAACAGTGATTCTCAAAGTGATTCTTATCCATTCCTCCCATATCTCCTGAACATCCATACATATGCCACATACTTTGTCTCTCCTCAGTATCTAATGGAGGGCTCTACCTGTAGTGCAAAGCTGTCTTTACTTCAGTTTAAAGGGGTTCTCTCATTGGCTGTGTCTACATTAGTAAATTAATTTACCCTGCGTCTATAGGAATTCTATTTTGATTAGAAGTTAGGAATTTGATGTTATATCTATACTTTAACTTGTGTCATTCTGGAGGAATGCCTTAGATAGGAGGGTGTGAACAATCATTGTCTCCTTAATGGCTCATCAGGTTTCTCCCTTTGGCCCATTGTAGGTGGGAGCTTCCTTAACATTAAGGAGACAAAGGTTGTTCACACAACTTCTAATCTAATCTAATTCCTAGATATAAGCTATATAATCATTCCCAGCAAATTATTACCTTTCTATTGATACCAAACATGACATAGTTCCTATGGATTATAGCATTTATGAGATATCCATAGAAAATAATATCATAAATGCTTCCATAAATCCAGACAGTGTCACACCCTGCCCACATGCCCTGCCAGGATCCCTGTCCCCCTTTGCCCCACTGCACACAAAGGATGCCCCCCCTGCCACCGTGGACCTGCCCAAGGTCTCCCTAGCCCCACAAAGTCGACTTAGAGCATCCAGTGTGGACGCGCTAGGTCAACTTTGTAAGTCGACTTTAATTTTAAGTGTAGACACACTAAGTTGACTTAACTAAGTCGACTTAGTTAAAGTCGACTTAAATTAACAAGTGTAGACATAGCCATTGAGACTTCTGCAGCTTCCAGTTGGGAAGCTGTCTCAGCCATATCATTAAAAATATTAAAATAGTCCTCTGAAACAGTATTCACAAAAGAATCAGTGTTTCTCTTTTCATCTCGTTTTCCTTTTTCTCTAGATGTCTTCTCCTCTCAGAAAACAACAGAAAGACCAGCTGGTGAGTTCTTTTTTATTTTTCCTTTTAGTTTGGTCTTTATTCTCCTTATAGTGGATGTCCACACACAGAATCCGCTGTTTTAGTTAAACTGTGTGGATATTTATTTCAGTTTGAGAGGTGCTTTTAATGACTTATGTAATAAATTCTTGGTAGCTGGTTTCTTATAAAGAAAACATACCTTGCAATAACTCTAGTGGTATACTAGGTATTTCTGAATGGTTTTGGCAAGCTGTTTGTAATTCCCATCACCAACTTTCTGCAGGGTATTGGAGATCTTCAGTGCTCCTGCAACTGCTATGTGCAGCATGTGGAGGCTTCTTCCCTTTCCAATTACTTTGCTGTGCATGCTGCTTCCAAGAACTTTTTGAAATGCTGCAGCTTCCCCTTTCAGTTTCCTGCCAAGCTCCCTTCCAGACTGATCTTCAAAGTGTCTGATAAAGTGGGATTTTTCTCCCACGAAAGCTCATGTGATAAATTTGTTAGTCTTTAAAAGTGCCACAGGGCTCCTTGTTTGTTTTGCTGAACTAGATTAACGTGGCTACTCCCCTGGAACTTCCAGACTGAGGGATTCAGGTGGCTTATTTTGCTCCATTTTCCCAAAGATCTTCGGCCATGTCTACACTTAGAAAGTTAGGTCGACTTTACTAAGTCGACCTTATTAAGTTGACTTAGAGAGTCTACATAAGACTCTTAAGTCAACTTAAAGCTGACCTTATTACATCGATTTAAAGAGTCTACACTAGACTCTCTAAGTTGACTGGATAGATCAAGAGGAGCCTTGGCTCCCCAGACTAGGAGAGCCGGGGCTTCCCCCAGGAAGAGCCAGCTGCGCAGAGCTGGCTCTCCTTGAGACTGGGAAACTCATGGCTCATCCAGGGGCGAGCCAGCCCTACATGGCTGGCTCTACCCGCAGTGAAAGGCAAGCCGCTGGCGGCTTGTCCTGGGGAGAGCCAGCAGCGCGAGTGGCTTCCTGGGGAGAAGGGAGCCGCCGGGGCTCCAGTGGGGAGGGAATCCCTCGCTGGGGCTCCAGGGGTGAGGGATTCCCCCGCCACCCTGGCTGGGGTTCCAGCGGCGAGGGAATCCTTAAACTTCCCTTAAGTCAACTTAAGGAACAGCTTAAGTTGACTTAATAAAAGCCCAGTGTGGACGTGGAGTAAGTTAGGTCGACTTAAGCCTCCTTAAGTCGACCTAACTTCTAAGTGTAGACGCACCCTTCCTGCCTTTCTCTCTTACAACACTCCAATCCCCAGTATATATTAAAATAAACACAGGGGGTGGGGAAAAGGAAAAGCAAGGAGTACCCTAAAACACAAACTTTTTGCAACTAATGAGACTTGTCAATAATCACTGTACTTGTATGTTTCATCCCTTTCCCCCACCCTCTATCTTAACTGCAAGCTGTTTGTGAGGAAGACTTAGCACAAAGCAGTCCTGATCTCATTTGGAAGCTCTGGCCATTAGATCATTTTCATAATGTAATAAAGTTGGGAGACACTGGAGTGCTAATAGGAAAGTAAACTTTATTTTCTAGCCTAATAATGTGACATGGGTGAATGTTACAGGAGGTACAACCCCTTCACACTACAGTGCAATCCAGCTCTGGCAGCTGTTGTTACAGGATGGCAGTGTAGGTGTGTATGGGTCTGAAAGGGAGGTCAAGTCTTTGGTAAGAAGGGAAGAGCTGTTCAAAGTGGATATGGGTGTTTTGTTGCAAACGATTGGAGGAGCTGGTGAATCTGTGGACAGTCATCACCAGCACGCTAAAGCCTAATGTAGTAATCCTTTGGGATGAAGTAGAAACAGAGGTTATTTATTGAAACAGCATTTTGTTCCAGGCTATCTGCCCTTGAACTGCATAGATTGTTAAATTCCGAGGCCAGAAGGGAGCACTGCAAATATCTTGTGATCACTTTCACTTCAGGTTCTTCTGCGGAGACTATGAAGCCTGGAGAGTGCCCATGGTTGGGGCCTGTTTGGCAGAGGGCCCCACCAAAACGTGGGCATCTAAATTTATCTGACTCATCTGAGGAGTCTGGCTCAGATTCGAAGGAAGGCAAGAGATCGGGTATTCAGTCCCCCCAGAACCCTTGCTTGGCTCCATCCTGTAAGAGAGATGCAGACTGCAGAGGAAAGCTGAAGTGCTGTGCAGTTAAACAGTGTGGGCAAAAGTGTGTGAAACCTGTCGCTACAAAGCCCAGCAAGCCCATGAAGAAAACACCTTGAAGACTCCATCATTGTCTTGGTTCTTAAGGGGATAAATCAGATGTTCCTCTAGAAGATGTACAATTAAAAACCCCCCAGCATTTCAAAAATCATTTTGTGTTTTCACATGTTGTTTTGAGTGGATTCCATAGTCTCTGGAGGCTGAAGTTTCGCCCTAGATTGGATGCAGAATGGGCATAGCAGTGCTGTACAGACATACGCACCTAGGAAAGGAATGCTCAGTCTCCTTGGCCTCCTTCCTTTGACAGCCAGTGATGGAAGGCAATCAGGGCAGATTGGGGTGGGTTTGTTTTGTAACTAGACACTGGGTCAGCCAAGAGACTGAGATCCGCTACTCATTTCACACCAGACCACATGACTTCTGGTCAATCCCATCCTGGGCCAGACTGGAATCAGCAGCCTCTCAATGAAAAATTCTGAATCCTATTCCCCAGTGCCTTGGCCAACTAGCCTCACCCTGAAAACTGTTATAACTCAGATCATCTTAGTTTAAATGGCAGCTTTCTTCAAATGATCAGTTACAAAAGGGGGATAAACATATCTAAAAGATACATATATATATATATATATATATATATATATATACACACACACACACACACGAGATTGTTCCAAGTAACCCAGAGGCAGAGGAGACACACAAGGCAGCCTCGCTCTCCCTAAAAGGGCAGCCCTGCTCAGCCAGCTAAGGGAAGGGAAGGATATATACGCAAGCAGCAGACACATCCCCATACACAGCAGGGAGCAGTGCTGAAAATACACCCTCCCCCATCTCATGCCCTTTGATTCTGCTGTGTTACAATAAAGAATTTCTACACATGACCAGTTCTTAGCCATAATATTTGGAAGTTGTCTGAACAGTTATCACTTGCTTTGTTTTTTATTTGTCATATAAGTCTCTTGAGCCTGTAGAAAGCCCAATGAGCCACAGTTCAGCTGTGGAACAAGATGGTATTAAGGTGAATCTCAAACATATTAATATTTTTAAAATATATTTAAGATGCCAGTTTATTAACAGAAGGTGATAATAAAAGGTTACAAAGAAGGGGAAATGTCAACCTGGCATAGAACACGAGCAGGACGATCAATCCCTGTGTTCCAGGAAATGATCCTTGGCAACCAGGAGAAAGAGGAAGATGGAAGAGATGTGCCATGTAAACAATGCATGTCACACACACAGTCCTTAATTTCATTGTGGTACATTTATTATATTAAACAGAGCTTACTGCAGACATGGGGAAACAAAACATATTTGTGACAGAAAGAAAAAACACCAACTTTGAGCATTTTCAGATATAACTGCAGCACTAGAAAAGCATGTCACGTCTGTCACAGACCTAACGGGTCCATCCATGCTTCTCCAGCACTGAAGAATCTGGTAGTCCATCACCAAATTCGGTGAATACAGGGTATAGCACAGCCTCAGCCAACTCCTGTCTTTTCAGATGATCACCCTCTTCATAATGATAATTAATAACTTGGGCCAAGTTGTTCAGAGTGAAAAGGGCAAATGTTATTGTCCCCATTTTATATACTGTAGGCCGGAATTTCAGTGGTGGGGCACCCCCACAGATTGGGCTGGAGTTTTTTGGAACTCAGCATCTCTGAAAACAAGGCCAGATTGATTTGCCCAAGGTCATACACTGAGCCTGCAGCAGATCTCCACTGAACTGTTCAGAAAGCCACCCTTACAGCCCTCTCTCTCACCCCCATGCTCTAATCCCCAGACCACAGTGGCACTCACTCAGCAAAAATGCCTGATTTCTTAGCATGTTTAAATCCAGCTGCTTCCCACTGAAAGGCCCAGAAGACAATGTTCTCACAGCATTTCCGTACTCACTCCGGTTCTTTCTCCATCCGCAAAGGGAACAAAACAACACACCCCATTTTCACCTCCCTCTGTGGAAATTGAGCTCCCACCTGCTCTACGCCTAGAGCTTTTGGTCCTGCCTCTCCTGGAGCCATTCTGCACCACGTGCTCCTACTCACTCCCACACTGATCTCAGGCTGAGTTAGCAGCAGGGGAAAGCAAGTCAGTGAGGAAGGCAGGTCAGGACATCTCCCTGTTTATTAGTGGTCAGAAACATTTCCTCCCCACTGCAGTCAGTGGGCACCCAAAAGCTTTAGCTATTAGCCTGTCCCCAGACGAACAGCCAGGTTTTTAAGGGGTTAAAATATACATAGCAACTGTTTGTGTATAAAATCCTATAATTATAACTTCCCTTCCACATCCTGGGACTCAGCAAAGAGAGTTCTGGGGGCCCATGTGAGTGTGAGTGAAGGTGCAATCAGAGCCTCTAAAAGTCTGCAGGCGTTTGGGTTCAAAATCCAGGTAAACTGCTGTTTGTGACCTGAAGGAAGTCACATTTTCTTTATATTCCTGGGATCAAATTGGGAATGGGACCAAAACTTAGGAACTGCCTTTCTTCTACCCAGTTAATAAATTACAAACTGGAATTAAAATAACACATGATGAAAAACACCCCTAAGAATTTAACAGCAATATCCTACAAAACTATTCTTAAATGCTGTGTAGTTCTAAGATTCAAATGTTTCTGTGATAAAGCTGATGTTGCCAGAAAGTGGGTCATGGCTCTTCAGTCTGGATTCATTTGTGCATCGTATTCTAAAGAGAAAGAGGAGTAAGAAGGAAACTTCTACTCAATTACAAAGTTTTGAGATAGTTCTCAATCCCCGCCCCCCGTATGAAATAAAAATCAGTGTTAGGGGCAGAAAGAGATTAATCTATGTATTCAGAGAGCTATGGATTTCTCAGTCATATTTCCATTATGGGCCCAGATGTTTATTACAGGGCTCTCTAAAAAGTTTGCAGATACTACAGTGATGAGCTGGCTAGATTAAGACTACATTTACATCACAGATTTTGGGTGCCTACATTTTGAGGTTCCCATATCGAGAAATCTAGGTGCCTCAGCTTGGGACTTGAAAATTTGTGGTCACTTTTGGAAATTTAATCCTTAATGTGTCCCTTGGTTAGGCCAGAATGTAGAGTGCATGGACATCAGAGAGGGATTAGGGTGTCCTTTGTTTACATCAGACAGCTCACAGAATGAGGTGGGAATCTTTGGCTATGTCTACACTAGAAAAACTAAGTCAACTCTGTTAAGTCAACTTAGAGAGTCTACACTAGACTCTTAACTCATCTGCCTGTGTCCACACATGGAGGTTAGGAGCCGCAGCTCCCCCGAACAAGGGGAGCCGGGTCTCCCCTGGACAGGCAAGTCACCGCTCAAGGGGACAAGGGGAGCCATGGCTCCCCAGCAAGCAGGGAGCTGCGGCTCTCCCCAGGAACAAGGGAGCCGCATGTGGCTCCTGGGGAGAAGGGAGCCGCATGGGACTCCCCATCCAGGGCTCCAGCGGTGAGGGATTCCCCCGCCGCCCTGGCTGGGGCTCCAGCGGCAAGGGAAAGCCCCGCCATGTGGCTGGAGCCCCAGAGCAGTGGGGGAATCCCTCGCCACTGGAGCCCCAGCGGGGCAGTGGGGGAATCCCTCGCCACTGGAGCCCCGGCTGGGAAGCTGCGGCTCCCTTGTCCCCAGCCCATCCCCCCAGCCAATTAGGGCGATTTAGGGATACTCCCCGTCCACACTGGCTTAAGTCGACTTAAAAGGTCGACTTAAGTGTTAAGTCGACCTTCAGAGGGGGTGGTAATAAGTTGACTTAAGCTTATATTAAGTCAATTTAAGGAAGTGCTTAAGTCGACTTAATAAAAGCCCAGTGTGGACGCGAAGTACTGTAGGTCGACTTAAGTGTCCTTGGGTATGTCTACACTGGCAATTTAGGTAGACTTAAGGACCCCTAAGTCGACCTAAACTACTCCATGTCTACACCTGACTTTCATTAAGTCAACTTAAGAAATTCCTTAAGTCGACTTAATGAAAGCTTGTCGACTTAATAAGAACCACCCATTAGGTCGACTTAAATCGATTTAAGGGCAGTTAGGTCAACTTAACAAAGTGGACTTAATAAGGTCAGCTTTAATTTGACTTAAAGCCGACCTTATTAAGTCGACTTAAAATCATCTTAACATTTTCTGGTGTAGACATGCCTCTTAAGTCCTCCTAAGCTGCCAGTGTAGACGCACCTTTTGTGAGTAAGATAGGAAAGAGCATTGGGGGGTAGGGAAAGAGCAGGAATCACTTACAGGGCTGATCTTCGCTGCCCACATTTTCCTGGGAGTTGGTGGATCCCTCTGTAACAACAAAAGCAAACAGTCATCTCCCTGGAATTCTCACCAGAGGCTGCAGTGAGCAATTCAAAGTCTGGATCAGCTGATTGTAGCATCTGGGGAAGAGGCTGGAAATGATAAGAGGCCTGAGAGGAGACTAATGTAATGCAAGGATAGAGGATTGGGAAAAAAAAGGATGCCCTGAAAGAAGCTAGAGAGGACTTTTTAGCTCACTGCAGTTACAATTTACTGTCTACTTGGAAGAAGCCATGCAAGGAGTCAGGTGAGAGGATTCTAATCCACCCAAGAATGCACAGCTTCTGCTTCTTCCTTTCCACCAAATCAACCTCAGAAGTAGAGATAATCTCAAATTACACAATTTAGACCCACATACAATCTCACATTTTGAGCCTCCCTGGTAATAGGATTGTTCAGATCTGGGGTTTTGATCATACCCATGAGAGAGTCAGGAGCCAGTTAGGAAATTCAGATCAGAAACCCGCACAAAGCTCAGTGCAGCATCTTGCTTTGGCTTCTCTCTAATCAGGACTCAGGCCCTGCAATCCCAGATAACCTCTCACAAGTGACTATTATCTCCCATGAAAGCTCATGCGATAAATAAATCTGTTAGTCTTTAAAAGTGCCACAGGACTTTGTTGTCTTTCTACAATAGACTAACACGGCTACCCCTTTGGTATTATCTGGCTGTTTGAGAATATTCAGGGACTGCACCAGAGCAATGCCACTTGTGTTATGGATGTGAAAACAAAAGATTAGAAAGAAAAACTTACGTGGTCCCTCAGTCACAGATTCTCCATTCCAACTTGTGCTGGATTCAGCTGCAGAAAACAAGGACTTTAAAATATCAGGAAAATGCATAGGGTCAGTTTCTTAGAACGAATGTGTCTACAACTTATTGGGCCACTTTTCTCAATAGCTGTGGCCTTTCTTCAATTTATAATGAAACTCTCTGAGGACATTCCAGTGCAAGATGTTGGACAGAAATCAGTTGCATCAGCAGAGCAGTGTTAAAGCCATAGGCTCAGATACCAGGCATGCTGCATATCAGAACTACGGCACATTTGCAGGATTGCAGGAAGAGAGGGATAGAGTTGGGACTAAAAGGGCAGGGATTGCAGCAGGTCAGGATTGAGGTGCGCTGGTAGCACTCCTTACTTGTGACTCATCTGTCTCCTGTACATGTTATCAACAACTTGATTTCTGACATGCTGTTAATGTTCTGCATCTAAACCAGAATCTTAGGATAGTTTGTAGGTCCTTAGGTCATATGGCTAGTAATATTACATATCACATGTATTACTATAACACTTAGGAGCCCTCATTGTGGACTAGAACACAGTCGACCTAAATTACTCCATGTCCACACCGGCTTTCATTAAGTCGACTTAAGGGCGTCCTTAAGTCAACTTAATAACTACCGCCTGCTAGATTGACTTAAGTTCTATGTCGACCGTACATGGGTGTGGACAACCTAGGTTGACTTAGTTCCTTAAGTTGACCTAGGACTGGGGGAAGAGAGCCACAGCTCGGGGACAAGGGAGCCCCAGAGGCTCCAGGGGAAGAGAGCTGCTGGCGGCTCTCTTCCCTTGGGCTCCCCTGTCCCAGGAGCCGCCAGCAGCTGTCTTCCCTGGCACTCCCCGGATAGGGGAACCTCCGGGGATCCCCTGTCTATGGAGCGCCAGAGAAGACAGAACCTGTGGGGACCCCTGTCCACGGAGCGCCAGCAGCTGTCTTCTCCAGCACTCTCTGGACAGGGCAACCTCCAAGGGGGAGTACCGGCAGCTGTCTTCTTGTCCGGACCCGCATGGGTCCGGGGAGAAGAGAGCGGGGCTCCCTTCTCCCCAGGACCCGCGCGGGTCCCAGCAAGAAGGGAGTGCGGCTGAGGGAACCGTGGCTCCCTTCTCATCAGGGAGCTATGGGTCCCTTCTCAGCGGGGATCCAAGGCTCTGTCTACACTTGAAAAGTTAAGTCGACTCTGTTAAGTTGACTTAACTTTTTAAATGTAGACATAGTCTATAATATTTTCCTGAATCACAAATGTTGTGCCCTCTGCATTTTTTGAGTAAAAATATTGGAGCAATCTCTGAGTTGATGACCCCTCAAGGCCAGGAAACCTTTGTGGTCTTTTACATTCCAACTGATGTTTATTGATCTT
This sequence comes from Pelusios castaneus, assembly GCA_007922175.1. Lineage (NCBI taxonomy): Eukaryota > Metazoa > Chordata > Testudines > Pelomedusidae > Pelusios > Pelusios castaneus. Next base: position 307,799 of record ML688386.1, on the reverse strand, counting down.
CAAAGCTAAAGGTAGACGGTGTTAGGATGTATCTGTTATGGGGAATAATTTAGACCACTGTAGTTTACAAACTAAATTAAAATCAAGAAAGAAGAGGCTTCTTACATGTTCCACTCAGCATATATAGTTCAGTGGAGATGGTCCTAGACTCATCTGTGTAAAGAATATCAGAATTATATGGTTGCATTATTAAAAATAAATCTTTATAAAACCTCACAGAGCTGCAGGGCAGGACTGAGGGGCACTGGCAGTTTTGTGTGCAGGGTCCAGGCCTGGGATAGCAGAGGGGCATTAGTAGAGGTTGGCAGGGGTAGGACTGAAAGTTGGTTAGCAGAATCCCCTGGACTGTCTCCCAGCACTATCAGCACCTGTTAACAGAGCTTTCCATGCAAACACTCCCAGTTTGTTACAACGACCTACAAAGGGAAACATTGAACTTGCGCTTCTTCTTTCCTTCTCATTGACATGAAAACAGGCCTCTAAGGTATTTTTAGGGGGATAAGAGGTGTGTCCCCCACACACATACCCTATTTGTATTTTTATTAGAAATTCAGGTCCAGTCCTGACTGGAAGAATCTATGATGACTGGATAATTGGTAAAAATGCAACACAAGAGACAAGAGACTGGAAGTAATACTGTTGAGAGAAAGATTTTTCAGTCAGACTGTTTACAACTTTGATTTTTGTTTATTAGTTTTGTTTTTGTAACACCTATTTAACTCAAATGTGTAGTTAACATTCCAGAGAAAGAAAGTAATTGGTAAAGACTGAACAGTCCCTCCAGCCTCCACCTTCAATATATATGTCTTGAGAGCCCCAAGAATTCATCCATTTATATTAGAGGAGAAGTAACATGAAAGTTTTTACATTGCTGGGGATAGAAAAGAAAAAAATGAAAAATAACTCTTTCAGCCCTCTTTATATCTCAGATAAGGAAGAAGCTCAAAAGCCCAATTTTAAAAACATTTTTATGACACCTTTAAAATTTTTCATCTTCATCTCTTTTCTTCGCTACTATGTATTGTTAGATTCTAGAAGGTGGCTACTCTGGGGGAACGAGAGATACAATAAGCAAGTTGGATAAGGACAATTACATATGGAAAAATAAAACAATTAATTTAAAGGGAACTCACTGGCTGTTCCAGTTGAATAAGCTTCATTTGAGAGGGTGCTGGATTCAGCTATGGAAGAAACAACATCAACATTCTAGGAAAATCAAAAGATCTGTGCAAAGTCTTCAAAATAAAATGCAAATCCATGTGAAACACACCCATGTTTCAGGTTTCACTCTAAAAAAACATGGGAAAAGGGTGTTCTGTTCAAGCCATGCCCGTAATCTGAAAATTTGCCTACTGTACAAGAGTAACTGGCTGTTTGTTTAAAGAATGACAGGCAATGAGAAAGTTTAAAGTGCTGACAGGAGCCACTAAGCAGGGTTTTTAAGAGACTTGGCTAATAAAATAATAAATCACTCTGATTTGTTGTCTCAGGTAGAATTTAGTGATTTTTCATCAGCGTTATGGAAGAAGACCGAAATCTTCAATAGCAGAGGGTGCTGTAAGGACAGGATTGAGGGCCATTGGCAAAGCAGTGTGGAGAGCACGGGACTGGTATAGCAGAGAGGCTGCAGGTCAGGACTGAGTTACAGTAGCAATACTGTCGGGGGAAAACAGGAACTAAGAGGAATGAGTAAGAAGGAGAAAAAAAGGGAATCGTGATAAAGTAATTGAAAAATGCAGGAATAACTTACAATATCCACTCCACATTTCTCCACTCCCACTGGCACTAGATTCCTCTAAAAAAGAAAAAAGCCACAACAGGGTATATAGGACCGAGATAGCTAATTTGTCCTCAAATTGTTCCAGGCTTTTAGAGGCCTGTGGCCAACAGGTGGTCCTACACATCAACGTAACAAAGTTAGAGAACATAAGAATACTGGAAAATACCCAATTGAGACCCTGTGAGAAAGTGAAGATATCCTTGGGGCTTTCTCTGAGTGCCTCAGTTTCTCCCAAGTTACTTGCCTGGGAGGGAGACAAAGGACTGTGGAGGGGCAAGAGGATGGTTCTGGGGGGTGGCTGGCTGGAATAGACCAGTCCCTGGTAAAGGGACTCCGGAGCAGGGCCTGAGAATAGGCTCTGATGCTCCCTGGTTGGTTGCTGCTGGATCTTTTAATTAATCTACTAGCAAGGTCTTTGTATGCTGTGATTCTGGGAACTAATAAACCCTTCTGATTTCTATGTTGGCTGTGAATCAGTTCTGACTGCAAGGTGGGGTGCCTGGTCCCCCTAAGGCCTTAGAAAAACTCCCCGGAGTCCCATCCAGGGGGCCTCAGAGGAGAGGCTCAAGTGGAGCAGGGATGCTGGATGCTGCAAGATTCAGGAGGCAGCTGCACTGGTAGGTGAAGACCCAGGGGGAGGGGAGTGGGACCAGGGCCATCCCTAGGTGGGAGTGGGGCCCGGGGCCAACAGGTCTGGGGGGGCCCCACTCCACCCCCACGCTGGAGGTGGGGAGGGAGGCTCGGGTCAACCCGCTCCCTCACCTGGGAGCCTGGCAAGCCTCGGCAAGCCTCGGGTCCCTGGCCAGGGCCGGCAGGAGCAGGCCCCAGCTGAAGCTGCAGCCACGAGCCAGCCCCAGCCGGGGCCCCAGGCTGCCGCCAGTGGCTGGGGTATGGGTCCTGAGGCCCCCCCACTGGCCGGGGCTGACCATGTAGGGCAGGCCAGGCCAGCCCAGTCCAGAGAGGCCGGGGCCCAGGAACTGCCCCGCCCCAGGGCCTGCCTGCTCCACCCCTGGGGCAGGGAGGGCCGGCCCTGGCCAGAGGCCAGGCAAAGCCTCCCACCCTGCTGCCTTTAGCCAAAGGCAGTGGAGACAGGGTGAAGTGCGGCCATGTGGGGGGGGGGCACGGCATGGGCCCCGCACTGCCCCCAGCTGTAAGTGGGACAGCGCGGGGCCCACATAACTGTGGGACCCGGGGCGATTGCCCCGTTCATCCCCCCTCCCCCCAGGACGGCCCTGAGTGGGACAGATCTGAGCACCAGACCTCTGACTGGCTTTGCTGAGTGGTTCCAGAGCACAGTTCCTGTGGGACTCCACCACAGACCCACTGAGATAAAGCACACCCCAAAGATGTTTCCAGAGTAAATGGGATGTGCGGACATCACTCTATTGCTATAGTCTTATATTCACAAGGATTCTGATGTCTACTGAGGATTTGTCAAAATGTTCACAAAACCTGGACACCTCATGAATTTAACACAATTTTGTCTAAAAATGCTGTTTGTCAGTCTAAATTCTTCTCTTTAAAATGTTTTAGCCATCTGGAAACATAAGCAGAAAAAATTACCATGTGACTGAGGTAACTAATCACATAGCACAGATAGCTACAAATGGTTCATCTGTCAAGCCTTGTGTGGCTCACCCCAAGGACAAAATATGGTATGAAAGAAATATATGAAATCAAAAGGCACTCACTGAACTCTTCTCCAGTCACAAAAGAGATGGGTTCAACTAGAGAAAAAGAAAACACATCATATGCATATCAGTGAGAAGCGGTGATTAGTGCCACTCTCTTCAATAGACTCTCAAAGACTGGGGGCTCTCTTAATCCATTTATATGAGACAACGATCCATTTATATTGGTTCAGTGCTACTTCACACCCAGGAGAGCCTGCAAATGGACCCAGAGGGAGAAGGGAGCAGCTGCAAGTTAGGATTTAGGTGCACTAGCAGAGCTAAGTAGTAAGTCAAAAGGAATATCAGGAATAGCTGTGGGTCAAATTGAGGGACATTGGCAGAGGCATCTGAAAATCCCAAAGTTCAAACAGCAGGGGGCTGCTGGGCAGAATTGGAGGGCATAGGCAGAGCTGTGTGGGGAGTCCAGGACTAGAATAGCAGGGGGCAGCTAGGCAGAATTTAGGGGCAGTGGCAGAGCTGTGTAGGTGTCTCAGAACAAGAATAACAGGAGGTATTCTGGGAGGCACAGGTAAAGCTGCATAGATCAGTTTTCACAAACAATCCCATGTAATTCAGTCCAATGCTACCTCCATAGTGAGCAGTAAAGAAATGATAGCAAAGTAACAGGAAAAATAAAATTAACCTACCAGATCCAGTCTTGTATTCTTCACTCGGATGGGTTACAGTGTCCTCTAGAAAGAAGCATAAAACAACATCCAAATATTGGAAAATTCACAGAACAGATAAAATATCTCAGTGAATTTCTCCCTGATTAGATTTGGAATGACAAAAGACAATGCAGATCCAGAGTGACTCACCTGTAGCCTCTAAGGTTGAGTCTTCAGTATAAGGAGTGGTTATATCTAAGAAAGCCAACACCAAAGATTACTTAGTTGCTTTCAAGAAACCCTCTTCTTATCTCTCTGCTTGCTAAGCTTAAAGTGTGGTTAGACTCTGAAAATCACACCTTGGAAAATTACCCTGTGTGAACTTCATATATATTTCCTCTGACTGCTAGAGCTGGTTGAGAATTTTTGGTTTTCAGTGGAAAATGCAGATTCATCAACCAAAAATCTTTTTCCACAAAAGGTATGGCTTCAGTAAAACTCTTATGGGGAAGGTTTTTCAGCTTCCACGTGAAACTCCCTGTCAGAGAGGTAACCAGCCTCTATTACTCGGATGATTATGATATTCATCAAGTGTGCAGGTGACATTGAAGAAGCAGGGTCAAGTCTTTGCAATGTTTAAGTAGTAGGAACTTGACCCCAGGCCTCCCGTATTACGGATGAATCTCTATCCACTGGAATCCAGAATGTATGTTTTTCTTAACTGCTTCTATCGAAGCTGTTCCTTTCATATAAATAACTGAATATTCAGTAAGCCAGAAAGAGTGAGCGACTATCTCTATGGCCACTTTTCTGGTAGGACTTTAAGCTGTAGAGCACACTGAGATGAAACAAAAGGGGAAACTGTATATGCCAGCCACCAGTTCAATGGGTCAGACTTCCAGGGAAAAAGGTGGAATCACCATCACTAAAAAATGTCATTTTAATACTTGATGTAGAATTGTTAGAAATAATGTGGGTATTGGGCATTGAGAACTGGACTAGACAAACTTTTGTAGGTTCATTAAAGGAATGGACTCACCCTTTGGCTCTGCGGTAGTTGCCTCAATGTAAGAAGAAGTAAAGTCTACAGAAACCAAGAATAGCAGATTGTAAACATTTGGAGGCAGATCTGAGGGAATGATTTTTTCATCTACCTGTTTTCATCCACTAGATTTTTCATCCACCCTTCCCTTCTCAATGGATAAGGCTTGGGAGCACAGAAGTACAAAAATATTTCAAATGTTCCTTTTCCTCATGGGAGGCTGAGAGTGTTTACTACTTAATCTTTGTGTAGGACTTGTAATGCTGTATATTGTTAATAGTGGAGATGGATGAGGGGCCTTAAGATGCTGCCACAGGACTTGATGACTTTCTGAGGTCTGTAGGAAAATAAATCTTGTTTTTCAAAACGAAACTCACCAACTGACTCTGCTGTTGCTTCCTTGGTGTAAAATCTGGTGACATCTACTGAAATAAAGCAAAAGAGATTTTAAAAAAAAGTGTTAGAAGCGTTTGAGGGAAATGACTCAATTCCTTTTGATTATGACACCTTAATCAAACTGTCTTATATCCTAATGGAGTATAAAAACAGCATGAAGTTGAAAAAAGAGAAAATGTTGTCTCTGGAAATATTTCCAAAGAGAGTCTCCAGTATCCCCAAGGAAAGTGCTGGGAGTTCCATTTCTTGAGTCACCTGGACAAGAAAAGTTCCAAAGAGGTAGACGTGTTAGTCTAGTTCAGCACGAAAGCTCATATGATAAATAAATTTGTTAGTCTTTAAAAGTGCCACCAGACTCCTTGTTTGTTTTGGACAAGAAAAGGCCATGATAATATATTGGATTCTAGATAGAACAAATTCTGGCTCAGCCAGGCTGGAGACTGAGGTGTGATAAAATATATACACTTATATATATATACATAATTATATATATAATACACTTTTTCCATATCTAATTTTTAATTGATGGTGTTGCATCTCATGTATGTTTGCAAAAAGCTCAGGAATAAGATGGATAACAATCTCAGCAACTGAAAGGGTAAATCGAAGAAAAACAAGGCTCACCGTCTGTCTGTGATGTTCCTTCCACTATGTATGAAGGGGTGAAATCTGAGGAAACCAAGCATAAGAGATGAGGAAACCCTCAGACATGACTAAAATTTTAGGTCACCTTAGGGCCGTGATCTCACTGAATATCACATTGAAGTCAAAAAAGCCTGAGAAATATTTGGACAGAAGACTTCTAAGGGAGCTCATGAGCAATCAGAAAATCGGGCTTTCTGTGTTTCAGCACTTATTCTCTGCACAGAGGTGTTTCCAGGCTTTTTTCATTCATGTTTATACAGTGCTTTGTGTTTAAGGTCAATATTTTCAAAAAGTGCCTGCTGGTTTTGGATATTGGGTCTTAGGTGTCCAGCAGCAATGCTCAAAACAGAAGTTCCTAAAACAAGTGGCTACTTTTGAAAATTTGGCTGAAATTGCTGTCTGCTGTTCTGGCCAGTACATAAAGTACTTTAGGAGAAAAAGTGCTATATACAAAATATGTTCTTAAAGTGCAGTTTTACTCTGAAAAGTGACTATAAAAATGGTTTCTGTTTATTCAGCAGGTCTGTTTCCTGTGCGTATTTATTCAGAGTTCTATCTTTAGTGATTAACAGGTGGGTTTTGCTTCTTTTTACTCCTGTTAGCCCTAAAAGATGAACAGAGGTCAGGGAGAGGGAGCTAGATTCAAATCCTTGTGGGCATCATCACTAGAGTCAATGACCAAGTGTCAATCAGTTGCTTTAGGACAAGCTCACTGAAGATAAAAAGTTGGCCCAGTTGTCACTAAGGACATAAGCGGCCTTCACAACCTGTATCACAGGACATGCATGAGGAAGAAAGAGCACAGCTTAACTTTCAAAGACCTGGCGGAGTCTGTGGGACTGGCACTTGGAGAATAGGACCTTTTAACTTTCAATGGGCATTTCATCTGGACTCATTAAGAGTCATGGAACATGGAGCCATTCACAGAGAGCCACTTTTCTGAGCAGAGTCCTGTATTGGCAGCCTGTTCATTACACAAAAAGGGCTTAGTTAAAGCTCTTAGCACCAGAGCCACGTTAGTGGTGGGGATGGGGAGGAGGTGATGAGCTGCTGGAGTGAAGGCTGGAGATATTATGCTAGGAGGGTAAGCAATCTATTAGCCCCTTGCTGAAACTTAGTGGGTCTTTTTGTTGGCATCTCTTGAGGAAGTAGGATCCTGAAACAGACAGCCTCCTGGGCCAGTGAAGAGAGGCCAACGTGCCAGGTTAGTCTGATTGACAGGGTGAACAGGTCAATGAGGGAGCCAGGAGGACACCTCCTCCATGTGAGCTGGGGCTACCTGCGCAGAGAGCAGGGCTGATGTAAGTGTGGAACGGCCAGCAGCTGGGAGTCCAGAGAAACCAGGCCAGGGAGCCGAGCTGAGCAGAGTGGAGCTGGGTGAAGAGGCCAGAGAAGAAGCACAGAGAGCCACGCTGAGCTGACCCATAGCAGCAGAATCAGAGGGGCCTGAGGACTGTCCCAGGGAACCGAACGGAGCCAACCTGTGCTGAATCAGAGTGGGGCTGGAGCCAGGTGTGGTAAGCAGCTGGGGAGAGCAATGGGGACTATGGGCAGGCCCTGGTGCAGTGAGATGCCACCAGCCCAGCAGCCTTGGAGTGGACCTTGATCCAGACACTGGGGAGAAGAGTCCTGCCCCCTAGAGTCTGGGGGCGTGTGACTACTGCTCAAGCAAGTGTCTGACTCTCTGCATTCCTGCAGCACAGACAGGCAGGAGGCCTGGTACATATGAGAAACAGACTGTGAACATCCCTTACACTCCAGAAACACTGTGTGTGGTGCCCCCATGGCAGGGGTGGCGTTAAGTGTTTTCCTTTAACATTTCTCCTCTTTTCTTTATATTTTAATTGATGGCGGTTTAATACATTTCTTCTGAACTGTACACAATGATCAGGGGATCAGGGAAGTGCCCAGTGCAGAATTAGTACCCTAGAATGGGGACACCCCAGCCCCTGCCCTGAGTGACCACAAAAAGATTGTGGGTTGAGCCCCCAGGAAATCCTGGTCTCAGCCTTATTGGGATTGCAGGCACTCCATCATACAGCCTGTCACTTGTACATAAGGAGTTCTGGGTCTGTGCCACCTCCCCATCCCATTGTGATTTGTCTTATAATGGATTATTAAGGTATTAGAAGGCAGACTCACCAGTAGGACCTGCAGTTGTGTCCTCACTGTAAGACGTGACTGTATCTAGGGACAACCATACAAAATAATTAAGTATCTTAATTTAGGAACCATCAGTTGCATTCATACAATAAATGACAGTCTAAGAAGGAGAACTGTGGAGTGGGATCTGGGGGCCACAGTGGATCAAAGCTAAACAGGTTAACACTATTGGAAAAAAAAAAAAAAAAAAGCAAATATCATTCAGGAGTATATTAGCAGTAGTGGTGTAAACAAGACATGAGATGTAACTCTTTCACTTTACTCTGCACTGATTGGAGTACTGTATTCAATTCTGGACACTACATTTCAGAAAAGATCTGGACAAATCGGAAAAAGTCCAGAGAAGAACAACAAAACTAATGAAAGGTCTAGAGAATGTGACCTATGAGGGAAGATTTTAAAAAACTAGGTTTATTTAGTCTGCAGAAGAGACGACTGAGAGGGAACTTGATAACAGTTTTCAAGTACATAAAGTATGTTAAAAGGAGGAGGGAGAAAAAAAATGTTCTTGTTAACCTCTGAGGGACAGGACAAGAAGCAATGGGTTTAAATTGCAGCAAAGGGCAGTTTAGATTGAATGTCAGGAAAAACTTCCTAACTGCCAGGGTAGTTAAGCACTGGAATAAATTTTCCAGGAAAATTGTGAAATCTCCATCATAGGAGATTTTTAAGAGCATCTTAGACAAACACCTGTCAGGGATTATGATTGATAATACTCAGTCCTGCTATCAGTGCCAGGTAATATATTAGATGACCTCTCAAGGTCCCTTCCAGTTCTATGATTCCATGAGTCTGCGATAATGAATTAATTCCTGTCAGTTCTAATCCACATAGCAAGTAGTCTGGCTCAGAGAGACCCCATGTGCCTCATTGTCTCTGAAGAACCCAACCTCTGAGAAGTCCTGTCCAGTGAGACATTACCCACTTGAAGGTTTTTTCCTTATCCCTACAAACGCCCCTATGTCCATGAGATGTTGAGATCTGCAAGATATTTCTGCAGTTTACACCCTGATAACCTGTGGGGTCTGTGTTACAGTGGGAGAAATAGTCATCTTCTATCTGTAGTCTTCCTGACTCTAGGGGAAAAAAGGCTCAGCTACTGAGTAATTCAGTGAGCTTCCCCTTTCCCACTGGCTGGGTTCGTTAGACAGTAGTTAGGAGAATGGAGATTGAGGCAGTGTTCTTGCGGTGGACAGCACATCCTGGCACCAGCTCTAGAGGAAGCAGTTCTGCTGCCTGAGGGCTCTGCCTGCACCATTAGGGAGTATTGGGTGGGATGCAAGTTATAAGCAACTATCATAAATGGTTGAAGGTTATTCCCAAATCTCCCTTTGGAGAGCCTCCTGGGGGTTCCTAGTGGAAACAAGCACATTCACCTGCAAAAAACCCCAGCAGACCTGTCCTTTTTTAATATTAACTGATAATATTAAATGATAGACATGACTGGTCTGTTAGAGATTTCACCGTGTAATAAAATCTCTAGAAACAACATGTTACAGGTGTTCCAGTGATGCTCTCTGTAATGTGGCAATGTCCTGTTAAACAGAAAGATCTGCTGACTATGTTTCTGTATAGTGTCTCTTGAAACAGGGAAAAGAGCAAGAGGAGCAGAGAAGTGTATCAGTGTAGATGGGGCAATATGAAGAACATCCAGTTCCCTCCTCCATACGCTCACTGCAAATGTGCTGCTGCATCTGTAGGTAGGCAGGACATGGTTCTTTGAAGGCTACCCTGCTACCCTCCTTTGTTGCTCTCACTGTGACCCCTAGTTGCATATTCAGCCTGAGATTGATTTCTCTGCTCCCATGGCAGAGACCCAATGACACCAATCAATAGCTTTCCCCTTCCCCGAACAAACACCAACCCTCAGCAGCAGAGACCACATTTCACCTCTAGGAAATGTTTCACACTCTGAAAGGCAGCCTTTGTCATTTAGTTTAGTGATACACATCAATAAACAGAGGTAGGGTGTTGTTATTAAATAGTATGTATTTTTTGAAAAGGTATGTGATGATAGAGCATCAGGGATTGTTTTTAAAAGGCAGGTAATGAGGGGAAAATTGGAATTAGTTATAAACTACTCTCTCTCCTAGGAAACAGCAAATGGGGCAAGGCCTGTAAAAATAAGAGTTGATGTAACCTGTTGGCTGGAGCATTAGAATAGCAGTCAGAAGATCTCAATTCTGTTCCTGAGTTGATCACAATCTGACTACACCTTAACCCCTTTAAACCTCAGTTTCCTTCTCTGTATAAACAGGACAGTTACTTCCACACCTTTGGTACTTTAAAGGATAAAGATAAAGGAAAAAAATAGAAACTCTACATTTAATTGGAATTCAAGAAAAGGAAAAGCTAAGAAATGTAGTGACTAAATCACTAAGTTAATTTTAAAATAACATTCAGCAAGGATCAGTCTGAATCCTTACAAATAGTAAGACAATTCAGAGCTGTTTCCTACAGCAAATTTAAACCAGCAATACAAGGAAGTATCTTTCCAGTGTCTTAGTCAACTTCACATATTATTTGGCCAAGCAAGGGTTAACAGATTCCATAGCCATGTAGCTCTATGGCCACAATTCATTCCAGAGTTAGTAGGCCAGCTAACCTGGGAAAATACACTGAGCAATACAATAGTGGTAAATAATATACAAACTGTACATCTTTTTCCAATTCTCTCCATGTGTGTTTCACTGGTTCTAAGTTTCTCTTTGTATCTGTCTCTTTCCCCATCTCTCTCCTTATGTGCATGTGTCCTTATGCACTTTATATATTTTCACAAACATTTCCTCTCTTTCTCGCCTCTCCTGATCTCTTCCTTCCTTGTGTGTCTGTGTCTGTGTATATGAATGCATTCTATAGCATGGTCCATTTCTGATTTGGTGGCAGGATGATACCTATTGTTACTTTAGGCTATTCATCATCTGCCTCCCTGCCTCTGTCTTTCGATCTCTCCACCCCTCTGTGTTTATAAAGAGTAAGAGTTACCTGGTATTTCTGTTGGGAAAGCCAGCATCAAAGCTAACATGGTGGAGATTAATAGGATCTTCTTCAGCATGGTTAGCAACTTGTGGGAGATCCAAGCAACAGAAGACGAAGAGCCTCTGCAGCCAGTATGCAGTTCAGATCAGATAATCCGTGCTCTTTCTCTGTCCTGAAAACCTCTGTTCTTTGGCCTTGGCAGGTAGCAGAATTCCTGTTGGTGAGAGCCCCTCCCCTCCCAGTACAAGGAAAGAACCTTATAGGGAGGGAAGGAGGGTGATAATTGCAACTTGATGGGAGAAGCATGGGGGAGGGTAACAAAGGGTGATCCGAGGGTGTTCAAGGGAGCCATGCTGTTAAGCACCTTACTCAGTTGCCTGTAGCAGGGGTAGCTCTCCAAACAACATTTCCACATTTTATGTGCACAGCAGGCAGTGGAAATTCCTGTCCTCCTGCCCCAATCACTGGTTTGCAAATGCAAAGAGAATCCAAGGTGGTTGGGGGGGAGGGTCACTCCCTCAGAAACTCACATCTTCATTCTTACCTCATTCCTTTCTCCTTTAGAATTTGCTATCCACCTCTGGGACACTTTCTGAAATGGGTGAGGATTGTTGAGTGTGTAGCTCATACAGGAAAACCTAAACTGAAGTCCACTAATGATAGGAGTTGGTACACCCCCAACTATTGGCTTTTCTGACATTATGGCCCCATCAAAAGTGACCATTCATCTTGGATGCTTCAGTTTTCTGGGCACCCAAAACTGAGATGCCTAAAGTGAAATGCTACTTCTGAAAACTTTGGCCAAACAATTTTAGGCCTAGAACCTGAGTTCATTGACTTCAATATTAAAACTCCTCTTGATTTGACTGGGAACAGCTCCTTAAAGTGAAGTTCTATTCCTTTAAAAGTGGCTGTGTAAAATTGGGTCCATGTTACTCAGCAGACCTCTGCATATCAGGCTTGTTGACATGCTGCTGCTGTGCCACAGCCTTATACTAAGGTTTCTGCAAAGTCACAAGCTGTTTTTGCCATAAGGAATTTTACTTGCTACTGTTGTTTCTAACTTTGACAAAAACTCTCTTGTATATGCCTGTTTTCTTGCCCAGAGCAATACAAAAGATTCATCCATCACTGCATTGTGACTCTAGTCTCACTTCCTCTTGGGGAATCTTCTTAAGCGGTGAATTAGTGGCCTAATCTGACAGCCCTTATTTAGCCCTGTTGAAGTCAGTGCAGATACATATAGGAAGTTACCGCTTCTTAATTTATATGGTTAATAGTTGAATGATTGGGCTCTATGGTTGTAGTCATCTTTAGATCCATCATACTTGTAAACTCAAAAGGTGGCAAATCAGGGATTCAGTACAGAAACATAAAGGAAGCTACCTCTCCTGTCCGATGATACTAAGACACAGGAAACAGTTTTGGATTAGGTCTTTATTCCATGAAATGCTTGTGGATAATAACACGTTTCATCTCTCTAGTATCTTTCTTCAGAAAATGTAAGAACATTTCAAATATTTTTATGCTTTCCAACATCTTTACAATGTCACCATAATATAGCCATTTGACAGATGGGATGAACTGAGAGATGGTGCAGTATTACCAACTCCACATGTTCAAAAATCATGAAAATCATGGTATTTACTTTAAAATCATGAGATTATGTACAAATAATAGATTTGGTGTCCCTTTTATTTGCACTTGGCCAATTTATTTGCTCAGGGCCTTTAGGGTGCCCTGGAGTCACATTTTGAAACTTTTTCCACAGCTGCTAGAAACTTATTCCACAGGGATAGAAACTTGCTTTTTCTTTAAGAATGAAGGCAGAAATAATAAAATATCCACTTGATTCCAGGTTTGGGGGCTTTAAGGAAAACAATAATTATCATGAGACGCATGATAAAATCATGAGAGTTGACAACACTGATGAGAGAGTCACTACAAAGACACCCAGAAATTCAGAGGCAAAGCGAGGAATAGGAAAAGATGTTGGATTTGAATGTGTTTTGCTCTCTTTGTGTGTGTGGTATCCTGGGAAGATCCATTCTGTATTCCTGAGCAGGTTTTACAATGGGCCAAGAGTATACCCATACAGAACTCCAGGGCCCAGATTTCTGGTCATAGCACCAGGGAGGCGGGGTAGGGAGCAGGCATTTCATCAGCAAACTATGCCAATTATTAGTTTGTCTGACCATGACTCCAGCCCCAGATTAAGAAAGTCTTGATCCACTAGGAAAATTAGTTGTGTTAGAAAAAGTTCTCATTGACACGCGATAATTAAAGAACTATTAGTGATCGAATTGGTGCTAATTAAAACATGTTAGCCAACACATATGAAAACAAACATTTTGTCTTAGTCTAAATAGCACCATAGCAAGGAAGCAAGCATGCATCAAGCCTGGTCTATACCTAAAAACTGGAACAATTTATTTATCTATGTCACTCTGGGCCGTGACAAATTTATCTGAGCATTGTATTAAGGGCAGCCTAACCCCTAGTGTAGATGTGTGTAGGTCCAGGGAAGAATTCTTCCGTCAGCCTAGCTACCACTGCTGAGGCCTTGTATACACGATCACTTTATTG
>ML688386.1:283083-293527 GCA_007922175.1 Pelusios castaneus | reverse complement strand
GGGCTGGCTGTGGGCAGTGCATGGTGGGACAGGTGCCCACCATGCACTGCTCTTCTTTCGCAAAGGAGCATTCCAACGGTGAATGCTCCTTTGCGAAAGAAAGAGCACATGTGTACACGAGAAAGCGCTATACTTATAGCGCTTTACTTGTCCTGCAATAACTTATTGCGGGACAAGTATTCTCCTGTATACATAGCATCAGTGTAGAAAGCATCCGTGCTGCAGTGCTGGAGTGGTCCACCTGTGGCCCTGTAGCTTGGCATACCCTCAGTGACACTATTTGCTCTAGCATGGGTCCCTTTTTCTGTTGCTCAAGCCAGTCATCTGGGAGAATCTTTCTTTATTCAAAACAGTTTGCCCAACCCTTCTGAAAAGCCACAGATGGAGGAACCAGAAACAACTAGCAAAGAGCTCCAGCAGGGGCTGATAGCCGTGGGAGGAGGGCGGGAACAGATTCCTTTGTCATTGAACATAACACCACACTGAACAATTACAGCTGCAGCAGAGGCCTCAGGGAGGTGGAGGCACCTGCAGAGCAGATAGTTGAGATGGTGACAAACTCGGGGGGGGGGGGGGGGGGGCGAATTCCTGGTTCCTTTGTGATCTGTAAACATCAGCAAAGTTTTGAATAAGCCAATATAAGGGGCCTCTGCCATAGGTGGATTGCCACTGCCTCATTCCAGTCCTAGGCAGCCTCTTCCTGCAAGGTTGTATGCTGGGGCAGTCCACAGGAGAGACCTCTCATGGTTTGGCTAGTAATCTTAATGTGTCTATGCTCACAGTATCCCTTCAAGGTGGGCAAGTGCTATGTTATTTTACAGATGGGGAACTGAGGCCCAGACCCTCAAGGGCATTTAGACTTTGTTTTATTGGAAGTTAGGAACCTACATACCTTGGATGGGTCTGGGCCTCAATGGCTTACCCAAAGTCACACAATAAGTTTGTGGCACAACAGGGAATCACACCTGAATCTGCCAAATAAGTCTCCACCTAAAACACGCTAACCACTGGGCTAAGCTGCCTGTCCTTAGTCTTAGGGCCTGCTCCAACCAGTGCTGGGGGGCAATCCTAATCCAGCAGCCCCAGGGCAGGAGGGAAGCAAGCTGCACCCTCAGTTATCTTGCCAGGTTCAGCCTCAGCAAAGGAATGAATTGAAAGAAGTGGGGGTTTTAGATGTGGAGATTAATATGAGTCCCCAACCCCAATATAAACATTACAAATAACTCTCCTGCATGTTAGCCTAGTTAGGAAGATGCTGGTGTTCTCAGCAGAATTAAGAAGACAGAAGAACACAAGACAGTTGAACTGGGGAGGGAGAAATAAAAGCATAGGGGTGGGTGGATCTGTGGACAAGAAGGGAAAATGGGGAGTGGAGAAAAAACAGAATCAACCTTCATTGTTGTTAGGGTACAAGTATGAACGGTAACCTAAGTTCATATAAGTATTTAGGCCTATGTATTGCCTGAGATAGGATTCTGGGCCTTGGCCTGCCTGAAAGTCAAAGTCTCTGAGCTACACGTTAGCAAAGAACAAAGACATAGTGTGTTTTTCTTTCCTGTGTGCAATTAGATGGGTTTTCCTTTATTACTGTGAAAAGATAGGGGATGCATCTAAAATGTTTCAAGACACAGTAAATGTGTAAAATATAAATGTACAAATAAGGGAAAACTCTGACTCCTTTTCAAAGCAGATGCCAGAACAAAGCCAAGCAAGTGACTAGGAAAGCAAGGGAGGTGAAGAAAAGTGTTTAAAAGAACCATAAACATGGGGCCATAAACTGACTGTGGCCAAAATGTGGCCCCTTCCATGGAGTACAAAAGAGGATGTCCCAAAACCCCCAGTCTCCCAAACCCTATATTGAAAGAGGTGGTATCAAGGGCAGGGATGTTATGGGTATAATTAAGGCTATCAAGAAGAAAGAGGTGAAGAGGAGGTTTTGTCAGCACACAAAACCATGGTCAAGGAAAGAGGGCCTTCAATGGGTATATAGAACTAGGATTGGTGGGGGGTGACTGAGTGTACAGAGAAATACGTGCAACTGATGGGAAGGGTTTGGGTACAGTTATGGTTTTAAGTTTGTCAGTGTAACCCCAATAAACCATTCATGGAGTGCCGGCACAGTAGACTCTGGGCTGTTGCTTTCCAGTGAACTGTGTCTGGGAACTGAAATAGAACGAGGGAGCCCTAACAATTGCTTCTTCGAGCGCTACTCACATCCATTCAGATGTAGGTGCGTACATGCCCCAGTGCACGATCTCCTGGACACCTTTTTGCCCTAGCCTGTCCCCGTAGGGTCAGTAGCCACCGCCCCTGGGAGTCCTGCGCTCTGGCCGCAGTATACGTGTGGTGCTGACTCTGCCCCCCTACTTTCTCCCGAGTGACGGTCTTGGAACCTCCTTGCTCCTTGAGAATTCGCAAGGGCCTGTTCTCGAACTTCTTCTACAGCCTAGTTAGAGAGTTTTCAGTGAGTTAGTTCTTTTAGTGAGTGTCTATAGTCTAGCAAGTTTATTTGATCATCTTTGTTTGAGTTCATCGACCTAGTCACTGAACCCAGCACTGGCACAGGCCATGCCAGGCTTCAAGCCATGCACAGCATGTGGGAAGGCCTTTTCCATCACAGACCCGCACAATCGCTTTTTCAAATGCCTGAGACAGGGCCACAGGGCAGATAAGTGCCGAATCTGCCGCTCTTTGAAGTCCAGGACCCAGAAGGAGAGAGAGAGCCGCCTCAGGGCCATACTGACTGAGGCAGCACTCAGGCTGGTGTCGGAACTGGAACAGGCCCTGCACCAGGATCTTCATGGACACTATGTACACTGTCAGTACTGGTGCTGTCCCGGCACCGCTCACCCTCAGCACCAAGGAAGAAGCACCATGCTGATCGGGACAGAGCGTCTGTACCAAAGGTTTCAAGAGGCCGGCCTCACCCGAGATCTCCACAGCTGGCACAGCCAGAAGGTCGGCGGACCTCAGCGGGGCAAAGGGACCAGACTCCAGCAGTCCCGTTGACTCTGGAGGTGTTTGAAACAGCACAGGCATTACTCACTTTGCTGACACCCCCCCTCCTCCAGCCCCCACGCAAGTAGCATTGCAAGGGAAACCCTCCATGGGGTCCACAGCATGGCAGCATCCACTCCATGCCACTGACCTCTTGGTACTGGGCATAGAGTCCCTGCACACAGTCTGGTGACCTGGGGAAATCCTGGCAGCCTAGCCAACAGCCAGAGGCTGACAACCCTCAGCACCAGCTCCCATTGCCTTTGTCACACCCTGACTCCCCAAGTACAGGGCCACCGTCAGAGGGACGCGTGGAGCCCATCTCCCCAGAGTCTCCTACCGCGTTTGCATCACCCACCACCGCATCACCTGGCCGGCGCCGATCACCTGCATCGTCACTGAGGGATCTCAAGACCCGGCACAGGAGGAGAATCTCGTCTCCTCCTCGACACTGGAGGAAGCAGACCCCTGAGGGGCAAAGAGGTCCCTATTACTGTCAGGTCATGCCCTTCAGGAAAATGGCACCATGAGCACTCAGCAGCGAGAGGCTGGCACCGACCCATGGACTGTCAAAGCTGGCGAAGTACATTCTCGCCGGAGGCATCGTCAGCCTCCTCGATAGGCACACAAGAGGCCCCCATGGTCGAAGGAGCCGCTCCCGGCACCGACAGTGCTCCAGGGGACCAGGGCTTGGAGGCAGACTCAGACCCAGGAGAGGGCCAATCTGGGTCTTTTGAGAAGAGCCCGTATTTCTACTTCTCCTCCTCCCCAGATGAGGCTCTATACCAGAGACCTCTCCCCCCGCAGGGGATCTGAGGTTGCACATGGACCTCCTAAACAGAATGGCCTCCAACTTGGGCATTCAGGTAGAGCTCATAAGGGAAGACCTTGACCCCCTCTTCTATGTGGGCGAGTCAGCGCCACCAGCAAGGTGGTACTGAAGATAGCCAAGGCCCGTTGGTAGACTCCTTCAACCATTCCCCTGGTGTCCAAGGGGCAGGGCCATC
This sequence comes from Pelusios castaneus, assembly GCA_007922175.1. NCBI lineage: Eukaryota > Metazoa > Chordata > Testudines > Pelomedusidae > Pelusios > Pelusios castaneus. Next base: position 289,523 of record ML688386.1, on the reverse strand, counting down.
CTTGGGGGCGGCGAATGGGGCCCCAGACCCCGCGGTTACGTGGGCCCCGCGCTGTCCTGCTCCCAGGGCCCACACTTGCCGCAGGCCCCACCCCCAGCCACACTTCCTTCTGCTCCCCGCTGCCTTTGGCAGCAAGCCGAAGGCAGCGGGGCGGGCTAAGAGCACTATGCCCACCCCTGGGTCGGCCCTCCCCTGGGTGGCCCTCCAGGGCCACCTCCCTGGGGGGCGAAGAGGGCTGATGGGACCGCCACACTCCCCTGCAGCATGGGAGGTGGGGGGCGGTGATCCACCTAGGCCAATTTGCCCAGGGCCCTGCTCCCCTCAAGGGATGGCCCTGACAAGGGGACAGAAAGAAAATGCCATGTCCCGACAGACAAATTTGGCTATCTCTTTAGCCATCTCACTCCTGGGTCACTAGTAGCTGAAGCAGTCAACAAAAAGGAGAGGCAGGGCCAGCCGGAGTCAACCCCCAAAAATAAGGAGGCAAAGAAAATGGACTTGTTTGGGAGAAAGTTTTATTCAACTGTGGCACTACAGCTCTGCATCTCTAACCAGGAAGCCTTAATGGGTTGTTACAACCTCAACCTGTGTAACTCACTGCAGTGGTTCTGAGGCCTCCTCCTCATGGACGAGGCCACAGACTTTGAAATGCTCCTCAATGAGGGCCAGTCAATGGGGAGAGCAACCCTCCTGACATCTTGGGACACCACAGACACTGCGAGCAGGGAGATAGCATTGGCAGTCTCCATGAGGAGAGCCGCATGGTTCCAAGGGTCTGGCCTGTCTCCACAGATCCAGGTCCTTCCCTTTGTAGGTCCAGCCCTCTTCACTGAATCCATCGAGGCAAGGCTGCATGGGATGAAAGACTCCTGCGCTACCCTCAAGTCCTTGGGGATGTACACTCCTCAATCCTCCAAGTGTCCTTTTCATCCCCCAGCATCTCAGCAGCAACACCAGCAGCAGGGCCAGAAGCAGCACCCCCTCTCTCAACAGCAGAGACCTCTCAGGGGCAGAAACAGAGAGAGATGCGGGGTCAATAGGGGCAGCAGGGGCCAAGGGCCGCAACAACCATCCCACCGGAGCGTGGGTCACTGACCGAGCAACCAGAGGCACTGCTTCTGTTGGCCGCCTCGAGGACACCATCACCACCCTGGGTCCCTCCCCACATCCACCATTTCGGAACCACCTCACCCAGTTAAAAAAACAGTGGGCTGAGATTATCTCAGACCACTGGATCTTCAATACAGTCACAGAGGGCTATGTGCTCCAGTTCAGATCAAAGCCCCCAAACAAGTGGCTGCAACCCCAGCAGACTGGTGGGGACTCCTCCCACGAGAGCCTTCTGGTGCAGGAAGTTATGATCCTCCTAGACCTGGGGGCAGTGGAAAGAGTACCCCATAGCGAGAGGGGAAAGGTTTTCTATTCCAGATACTTCCTGATACCCAAGGCAAAAGGGAATCTATGGCTTGAACAAAGATTGTAGCTAAGAGTTGGGTGAACTACACCTGGACTTCAGGATTCTTGGGTATTTTTCTCATGGTGTTTTTGAGGGGATTGTTCTGTTTAATTTCATTTTGGCTTTGGGTTTTTTGGGGGTTTTTTTAGGATAAGATTTATTTAGTTAGTAGTTAATAAAGCTTATTCTTATGTTTGTTCTTAGTAGTATTTTAATGTGGGAGGGTAACTGAGCTATCTTTGAGGTAAGTCACTTACAGATGGATCCTGGGTCTCCAGGTGCTTTCTTCATAGGGATTGGGGTTTATTTCTGTTAGGTACTGGAGAAGGGCAATTGAATGAATTTTAGCCCACCCAAAGGTTACACATAGCAGTAGTGGCTGCACACTTAAGAAGAAGGGGGGGGGAGTCAAGATCTTTCCTTACCTGGATGACTGGCTCATCAGAGGCAGGTCTCGCCAGCAGGTCCGGGACATCATACGCACGACACAAACTGTGAGAGAAGTTGGGTCTCCTCCTAAACCTAGAAAAATCTCAGTTGACTGACCCAAGAGATAGCGTTTATAGGGGCTCACCTAAACTCCTTGTGGGCCAGGGCTTCCCTCCTGCTCTCAAGATTTCAGTCGAAGTCTACCATCATTTCAGAACTCTGCCACTCCCCTACAACAACAGTGAGTCACTGCCTGTGGCTGCTGGGAAACACATGGCGGCCTCCATGTACGTGGTGAGGCTGGCCTGCCTATGCATGGGGCCCCTACCGCCTTGGCTGGCGAAGGTGTATTGTCCAAGCCAACACTCATCAGAATGGGTGGTTACTGTTCCAGAGGAGGTGCTAGAAGCCCTCAAGGTTTGGGAAAATCCAAACTTTGCAATGCAAGGAGTCCCCTTTGAGATCCAAAATCCCTCACTAACCCTAATCACAGATGTACCGGATATGGGATGGGGAGCCCACATGACTTCAAACCTGAGCACTCATGGGAAGTGGTCTCAGAGGGAGCGTCCCCTCCACACTAATGTCAAGGAACTGAGGGCAGTCCACCTGGCCTGCAAGGTGTTCCTCGACGGACTCAAGGGCAGGACAGTACAGGTCCTCACAGACAACACAGTGGCGATGTTCTACATCAACCTCCAAGGGGGAGCCCACTCATCAGCCCTCTGTTGGGAGGCAATTCACCTCTGGGAGCTAACAGTCAGGCACGATATGCATCTGATCGCATCTCACTTATCCAGGGTAAGGAACGACCAGGTAGACGGACTCAGCAGATAGTTCCTGCCACAACACGAATGGTCCCTGCACCCAGGGATAGCATCGGACATCTTCCAGGAGTGGGGACACCCCGAGGTAGATCTCTTTGTGACCAGTGTGAACTGCAAGTTCACACGCTTCTGCTGCCTCAGAGGTGGAAAGGAGAACTCCGTATCGGGTGTCTCCCCCCCCAATTCCCCTAATTCACAAGGTCCTGCTAAAAATTAAGAGAGACAACGCGAACGCCATCCTAATAGCCCCTGCGTGGCCGCAGCAGCCCTGGTACAGCACGCTCCTTGAGATCTCCAAATTCACCCTGTGTACACTCCACAAGAGGGGGGGACCTACTAACCCAGGACAATGGCCACCTCCTATTCCCGAACTTGAATTCACTCCACCTAACAGTATGGAGGCTCCATGGCTGGACTCTGATGAGAAAGTGTGCTCTTTAGAAGTGCAATGCTTCCTTGTGGGAAGCAGAATTCCATCCACTCATGCCACATATTGTGCGAAGTGGAAATGATTCACTATGTGAGCAGCAGATCAAGGAATCCTCCCCGAGAACTCGCCCATTCAGACAATCCAAGTCTACTATCACCTAAAAATGCAAGGTTTGGTCCTAGCCTCCCTAAAGTCCATCTAGCAGCAATTTCCACCTTCCACCAGTCATTCGGGGGAACCACCCCATTCGCTCATCCCATGAGCATAAGGTTTCTCAAGGGAATGGAGAGACTGTACCCACAGGTCCGTGACCCGGTTTCAGAATGGGACCTAAACCTGGTACTGAATGCCTTGATGGACCTGCTCTTTGAGCCCACGACCACTTGCTCCCTCCTGGTCCTTTCCTGGAAAGTGTCCTTCCTAATTGCCATTACCTCAGCTAGAAGGGTGTCAGAACTGAGTTCACTGGCCTCAGAACCCCCTTATATGGTGTTCTTCAAGGACAAGGTAGAACTGAGACCTCACCTGGCATTCCTGCCAAAGGTAGTGTCCTCATTCCATGTCAATCAGAACATATTCCTTCCTGTGTTCTTCCCAAGCCATACTTAATGGAGAGCCAGAGAAGGTGGCACACCTTAGATGTCAGAAGGGCCCTCTCCATCTACATCAAGAGGACAAGGCCATTTTGAAAGACAACACAGCTCTTCATTGCGGTCGCAGAATTCATGAAGGGCCAAGCAGTCACATCACAACACGTATCATCGCGGATAACAAGTTGTATCAAGGACTGCTACCATCAGGCAAAAGTTCCCCTGCCTGGGCCAGTCAGAGCACATTCCATGAGAGCGCAAGCCTCATCGGCGTCATTCTTAGCGCAAGTACTGGTCCATGAGATCTGCAGAGCTGCAACCTGGTTTTCGGTGCATACGTTCACAACACACTACGCCATAGTTAAACAAGCAAGGGATGACGCAGCCTTCAGTAGATAGACTGAGCAAATAGTACTCTTCCCTCAAAACTGTTCCAGTGCTCCACATAATATGAGGGATGTTGTTTGTCTGTAGGCAGAGGTGGCCTTAGGCTACCTGGGATCCTAGACAAAGGCCCATTGTGTGGTCCCCTACAGGATCATAGAATCATAGGGATGGAAGGGACCTCACGAGGTCATCTAGTCCAACCCCCTGCTAAAAAGCAGGACCACTCCCACTAAAAATTTCCAAAGATGGAGATTCTACCACCTCCCTAGGTAACCCATTCCAATGCTTCACCACCCTCCTAGTGAGAAAGTTTTTCCTAATATCCAACCTTGACCTCCCCAGCTGTAATTTGAAACCATTGCTCCTTGTTCTGTCCTCTGTTACCATCGAGAACAGCCTAGCTCCCTCTTCTTTGGCGCACCCCTTCAAGTAGTTGAAGGTTGCTATCAAATCTCCCCTCAGTCTTCTCTTCTGTAGACTAAATAAGCCTAGTTCCTTCAGTCTCTCCTCATAAGTCATGTGCCCCAGCCCCCTAATCATTTTTGTTGCCCTCCGCTGGACTCTTTCTAATTTGTCCACATCCTTTCTGTAGTGGGGAGCCCAAAACTGGACACAGTACTCCAGATGCGGCCTGACCAGTGTCGAATAGAGGGGAATTATCACATCCCTCGATCTGCTGGCAATACTCCTACTGATGCAGCCTAATATGCCATTGGCCTTTTTGGCAACAAGGGCACACTGTTGGCTCATATTCATCTTCCCGTCCACCATAACTCCCAGGTCCTTTTCTACAGCGCTGCTACTTAGCTGATCGGTCCCCAGCCTGTAGCAGTGCATGGGATTTTTCCGTCCTAAGTGCAGGACTTTGCACTTGTCTTTGTTGAACCTCATGAGGTTTCTTTCGGCCCACTGTTCCAATTTGTCCAAGTCTCTCTGGATCCTGTCCCTGCCCTCCAGAGTATCTACCATTCCCCCCAACTTGGTGTCATCCGCAAACTTACTAAGCACGCAGTCTATTCCATCATCAAGATCATTAATGAAGATGTTGAATAGAACCGGCCCCAGGACCGACCCCTGGGGTACTCCACTCGTTACCGGTTGCCAACCAGACATCGAGCCATTGATTCCTACCCGCTGAGCCCGTTGATCTAACCAGTTTTTGATCCACCTTACGGTCCACTCATCCAACCCATACTTCCTTAACTTGCCAACGAGAATGTTGTGGGAAACCGTATCAAAAGCCTTGCTAAAGTCAAGGTATATCACGTCAACGGCTCTTCCCGCATCCACAAATCCAGTCATCTCATCATAGAAGGAAATCAGGTTGGTCAGGCACGATTTGCCCTTGGTGAATCCATGTTGACTGTTCCTGATCACTCTATTGTCCTCCAAGTGTTTCAGGATGGATTCCTTGAGGACCTGCTCCATGATTTTCCCAGGGATTGAGGTGAGGCTGACCGGTCTGTAGTTCCCCGGATCCTCCTTTTTCCCTTTCTTAAAGATAGGTACTATATTTGCCTTTTTCCAATCCTCCGGGACCACCCCCGTTCGCCACGAGTTCTCAAAGATAATGGCCAGCGGCTCTGCAATCACTTCCCCCAACTCCCTCAGCACCCTCGGATGCAGTTCATCCGGCCCCATGGACTTGTGCACATCCAATTTCATTAAGTGTTCCCTAACCTGACTTTCCATCACTGAGGGCCACTCTTCTCTCCAGTCCGCGTTACCCCGTGTAGTAGCCTGGGAGCTGGCCCGCCCTGTGAAGACTGAAGTAAAAAAAAGCATTGAGTACTTCAGCCTTTTCCGCATCATCCTCCACGAGGATGCCTGCCCCATTCAGTAAGGGACCTACACCACCTCTGATCCTTTTCTTGTTGCTGATATACTTATAGAACCCCTTTCTGTTATCCTTCACATCTCTTGCTAGCTGCAACTCCAATTGTCCTTTGGCCTTTCTGATTTGATCCCTGCAGTCCCGAGCAATATCTTTATACGCCTCCCTTGTCATCTGTCCAAGCTTCCACTTCTTGTAAGCTTCCCTTTTATGTTTCAGCTCCCCGCAGAGTTCCCTGCTAAGCCACGCTGGTCGCCGTCCACATTTGCTGTTCTTTCTGCACATCGGAATGTTATCTTCCTGTGCCTTTAACAGGGTTTCTTTAAAATACAGCCAGCTGTCTTGAACACTTTTCCCCTTCAGATCAGCCTCCCATGGGACCCTGCCCATCAGCTCCCTAAGGGAGCCAAAATCTGCTTTTCTGAAGTCCAGGGTGTGTGTTCTGCTTCTTTCCTTCCTTCCATTGATCAGGATCCTGAACTCTACC
>ML688386.1:264255-282683 GCA_007922175.1 Pelusios castaneus | reverse complement strand
CTATTTTGATTTGCTGTTACAGCCTGAGCTGATGCTATGTCATACACTCCCCTGCATTTAATTTCCTCCCATTCTGTAACTTTCCCATCTTCAAAGCGTCTGACGAAGTGGGATTTTCTCCCACGAAAGCTCATGCGATTAATAAATCTGTTAGTCTTTAAAAGTGCCACAGGACTCTGTTGTCTTTCTACAATAGGCTAACACCTTTGGAATTTGGTGTATACCTGCTCAGCAGTCTATGAATCCAGCTAGGGCAGGCACAAACAGCAGTAAAGACAGCACAATGTGAGCTTCAGAATGGGCTAGCGAGTTGAATGTGTCTGTACTATACTTATACTACTTGTGCTGAAGACTGCACTGCACTGGTTTCACCGCTATTGACATCTTCACTAGCTGGATTCTAGCACACCACCTCACAACTTTTGCTATGTAGGTTTGTAGTCATCACTGCAATCACTCTCCTGAATTTACATTCTAGCTGCCCCTTCTCCCTCCTGAATGCCTAACTTCAGCCTCCCCATTGCCCTTTTTGTTGACCTGGGGGGTCACCCTCCTTGTGTTGCTCTGTTTTCTTGCTAATGGCTCCATGTTACTCCCATGTTGCCGTGTCCCTCTGCTAACTGGGGCTATGTCTACACTTGTAATTTTAAGTCGACTTAGTGAGTCTACACTTAAAATTAAAGTCAACTTTGGGGGAAACTTACAAAGTCGACCTAGAGCATCCACACTGGATGCCTAGGTCGACTTCTAGGGGCTAGGGGGACCTAGGGCAGGTCCACGGGGGTAGGGGGGCACCCCATGCCCAGTGCCAGGGGGCTCAGCCTTTGCCCCATTGTACATAGGTACAATGGGGCAAAGGGGGTCAGGGACCCTGGCAGGACATAGGGGCAGGGTGGGCAGGGCTCTGCCCTGCCCTGTGGGGGGCATTCCAGGCTCCCCCTGTGCCTCCCCCCGGCAGGGAGGGCATTGGTGTAGTCTTGGGGTAGCCCTAAGTCGACTTAGGGCTACCCCACGTCTACACTGGCTTAATTCGAGTTTAAAAAGTCAAATTAAGCCTTAAGTCGAATTAAAAGTAGGTTTAATAAAGTCGACTTAATTTTCATTAAGTCGACTTTATTTTCCTTAAGTTGACTTAAGAAAACTATAGGGTAGACGCAGGGTAAATTAAGTCGACTTAAGCAAGTTTAAGTCGACTTAATTTACAAGTGTAGACGCAGCCTGGGGGTGCATCTACACTTGTAAATTAAGTCGACTTAAGCAGGCTTAAGCTGACTTAATTTACTCTGCATCTACACTACAGTTTCCTTAAGTCAACTTAAGCTGCTCCTTAACTCGAATTAAGGAAAAACTAGTGTGAGTTAATAACACCTCGTTTTAATTCAAACTAACATTTAAGTCGACTTAAGTCGACTTAAGCCAGTGTAGACGTGGCTTAGCCCTAAGTTGACTTAAAGGGCCCTCAGGACTCCCCCACTGACCTCCCTGCCAGGGTGCCTGGCACAGCCAGATCCTGGCGTGCCCACCCTGCTCCTGTACCCTGCCCCTGTCCCTGTCCTGCTCAGCCCCCATGTACTTTGGTACAATGGGAAAAATGCTGAGCTCCCTGGCACTTTTAAAGGGGTGGCCCCCCCTCCCACCATGGACCACTCCCAGGTCCACCTAGCCCCTAGAAGTCGACTTAAGCGTCCAGTGTGGACACTCTAAGTTGATTTGGCAAATTTACAGTGTGGATATGCTAAGTCGACTTATTTGACCAAGTGTAGTCTTAGCCTGGCAGTGCTATACTGCAGTTGCTGTCTCCCATTTGCTGACTACCTTGTGTTGTGCTTCCGCGTCACATTGTCTTATTGGGCAAATCCATTTTTAATGGTCGACATCCTCTTTCTTGAAGTCAGAAGGAACATTAGAAAATGAGGATAGAATCCATGAGTCTTGTGACATACGTCCTTCTCCACAAACCCAGAAAGATCGGGGTTGCTTCTCGTAGACCCACATAGGTCCATCAGTGGTGATTAGCCAGGATAGGCAAAGATTGCTATTTGCCAGAGAGTAGGAATGACCGATGGGCTGGATCACTTGATGATTCTTTCTTCTTTTTGTTCTCTGTGAAACACCGGGTATTGTCCACTGTTGGAAGACAGGCTACTGGTCTAGATGGACAATTGGTGTGACCCAGCATAACTGTTCTGATGTTCTTATGTTCACAGACTGATACTTCTATTTGTAGAGATTTGGCAACTTGTAAAATATGGATAGATTCCCTATCCCATCCTATTTTTATTCCTTTTCCCTCTGCAGGACTGAAGGGAAAAGTACCCCATCCTCCCATTTCTTCCCCCAGTCACAAGTTCGTGCTCTGCAAATCATAAGGTTTCTAGGGTAGAAAGGAGAAGTGCCATCTCTAAGGGCTTGTACACACTACAGCCTTATCGCATGGTAACGAACTTTACCACGCGATAAGACTGTGAACGTACACACTACAATCTTGTTTGATGCGCAGCAACAACCCTTTTGCCGCACAATCGGTAAACCACCTAAAGGAGGGTAGTTAGGTTTACCACGGAACAGCTGTTCCATGGTAGAGCGAGTGTTTACGCTCTTTGTGCTTTTGACGGCCTCCGGAAATGTCCCAGAGTGCCAATCGAGGCCACGCTGGGACACCGGAGCTATCACACTTGTCAATTTTACTGCTCTAGAAGACCGGGCCTCAAGCTGCTGGTGGCAGCGGAGTCCCAGCCACGGCACAGGACGAGGGATCAAGCTGCCCAGTGCGGCTCTAGCCCTGGGGAACCCCCGGGGCAGCTCCAACCCTATGGGGGCACCCCTGGGGCAGCCAGCCGGGGGGAACAGCCCCGCTGGGAGCCCAAAGGCTGGCTGCGGCAGTGCATGGTGGGATAGGTGCCCACCATGCACTGCTCCTTATAGTGAAAATTAAAAGGAGTGTGTGAACACTCCTTTTTGTTACAAGGAGTGCTGTGTGGATGGGGCAAAGCATTATAGTTATAACGCTTGCTGGTCCCACAACAATTTTATTGTGGGACAAGTCTGTAGTGTGTACATGGCCTTAGAATGCAAGAAGGTGCTTTTGTGAGTTGTTAGGTCCACTCTGTGGGCCTCACCAGCATCACATTTCATGCAGCTTCACCAAACTTGGTCACATCCTGTGTAGCTGTTTACTGTCTTATCCCCTAATTGCCACCAACAATTAAAACAGGAAGGCAATGGTAAGAGGAGTTTAGAAAGTGACTCTACTGACAGCAAATAGCATCAATGCCTGAGTCCAGGTTCACATGTGGTGCCGGCTTTTGCTAGTGTTTTCCTCTGAACATTTTTCCAGTGTCATTTACTGAGGCAAATGAATTTGCTCAAGAGTGAAATGGAGGCAAAGGAGAGAAAGTTCAAAGGAGAGATTGTGGAGCCAGATATCTGGGGGTTAGACTAGCTGACCCTGGTGGATCCTTCTAACTCTATAGGTCTGTGATCTGAGTCTGGAGCTGAAGTCTACCAATTTTTCAGGGTTTGTCTGAGCTGCAGCAAAGGCTCACCAGAACAGGGAGAGAAGTTGGCTCTTGTTCCCTGACAATTATGTGGTACATTATAAAGGACTTGGAGTTTTTAATGTTCACAGATACGCGGTTCTTTAAGAGAGATTTAAAATTAATTTCTTTTCCCCGAATGCACAAACAGATACTGCCCACCATCATGACTTGAAAATGAAAAATGAAAGAACAAAAATAAAGCCTTCCTGAGAGAGTCATTTATGTATGTGCAGACAGCAGAGTTCTTAGTGGTTTAAAGGCACATTATACAGAAAACAAAGGTATAACAGTCACATAGCCAAATGAGCCACATCGTGAATACATCTCAGTTAATTTAAATCAGTATTATTAGAAAGTTGCTGTTACCAAGCCTGGTGGAAGAAAAAAAGGAGAGGAAAAACAACAGAAAGACAATTTAAACTGAAATTGAATGAATTTGAATTCAGTATTTTCAAGAGGATAAAGAACTTGATTGTCATTGAGTTTGTATTATTGAAAGATTAATGCAGAATTCTTCAGCTGTGTATGTTTCACAATATACAATCCCAATGTTGGGTATTAGGCCAGGCATCATTTAATTTCTTAGGGCTATGTTTACACTAGGTAAAGTAAAGTTGACTTTGTTAAGTCGACTTAATAAGATCAACTTTAAGTCGACTTAAAGTCGACCTTATTAAGTCGACTTAACAAAGTGGCTCCTTTTAAGTTGACTTTATTAAGTCGACTTAACATTGGACATAGATGTCCACACTGGCATTAAGTCGACTTAATAAAGTTGACTTAAGGGCTACTCCCTGTCCACACCGTCCTTACGTCAATTTAAGAAGTCGATTTAGGACTTAAGTCGACCTAAGGAGGGGTATTTATTAAGTCAACTTAAGCTTTCATTAAGTCAACTTAAGGAATGTAAATTGCTAGGGTAGACATACCCTTAGAGTCTTTGCCTCATTATTTGATATTATGACTTTCCATTGAAGGTCCACTTGACAACACTGGGCCTGATTCTGCACTATTAAAGCCAATAGGTGTTTACTGGGGGAACAGGATCAGGGCTGTGAAGTGTTTGTCCATAGTTATAATAAAATAAGAATTTGGAGACTGTAACTAATTCTCCAGTTGAATGTATTCTGGACATATATGTTATCAGACTATTTGTATAAGATCTATGGATAGGAATTCAATGAAAAAGGACATTAAAATGTTTCAGACCCATGTTTAATTTTTAAAAATAAATTCATAGATCTATAGATTCATAGAATCTAGGAGCAGAATGGATCCTTAGATGATCACGTCTGACTTATAACACAGGCCATTAAATGTCACCCAGTGACTTGTTTTCATTGAAGTATATAAATAAAAAGCATTTGAAAGGCAGGAAATTTAGATTGCAAATTCCACAAACACCTTTAGCTCTGACTCTGGATCAACTCCCTTGCACAGCCAATGGTGACATTGGTATAACAGTAACATTGGTGTATTGCATATGGACGCACAGTTTTAGTAGTATAGGGCCTGGGCCAGCTCTTATTGAAGTCAATGACATAAATTGCATGGCCTCCAGTGCTGACGGATCAAGCCCATAGGTGGGCTACAGCTAGGTCTGTAGGTTAGCGCAGTGATCCCCAAACTATGGGACTGGATGGGCCCCTTACAGGGCATGGAGGAACATCTGGGGGGAGGCAAAGCAGATCCCAGGTCAACCCCTATGAGGGGGTAGGGAAGGGGTGCTCCCCCAGCCCAGCTCTGCCCCAGTTCTGCTCTGGCCCTGCCCCACAGCTGCAGCTGTGGCCCTGGCCCCACTCCTGGCCCCCTGCTGCAGCCCTGTCCTGCCATGGCTCGACCACCAACTATGACTCTCAGCCACTAGCCACGGTCCTCATTTTCAGCCCCCAATCTTGGCCACAGTTCCGTTCCCAGCCTCCACCAAGGACCCAGATCTGGCCACAACTCTCTCCCAGCTTGGGGAGAGCTGACACATTCTGTTACTGGTAAGAAGGTGCATGAGAGGAAAAGTTTGAGGACGACTGTGTTAGAGAGACTCCATTTTTCAGGGAGGAGGTTCTCATGGAAGAAAAAACACATTAGCCAGATGACTTCAGCCTTGAGGAAGTGCAGACCTGAAGTTTGGGCAGTGGGTGGGATGACCCTGTAGTTGCAGTTGTTTTGGTAACATAGTCTGTGGAAGGAAGGCAGGACAAGTTCCCAGCCCTAGCAGTTAAGGGGCTGGAGAGACCGTCTTATGAAAAAAGGAAGAAGAACAATTTTAGGTTGGCAGGCAGGAAAAACTTCTTGATGATGTGATGTATTGGGCTTTGAAATGGATTCCAAAGGCACATGCATCAAGAAAATTGATCACCAATCATGAATTGGATTGACCAGCATCACACGTCCATCACTTGTGTCCCAACTATGGGCTTTGTTCATTGTTACATTGAAACATGCAGCACTGCTGCTAGTGTTTAAGATCATGAAGTGAAAGAGTTTAAAAAGCATTACGTGGCAAGGACAGGATGTGGTCTGCTGCTGCAATAGAGAGCCACATAATCAGCATTTTAATTTCATCATTTTTTATTTGCCTTGTGATTGTTATATCAGCAAAGGGATAAAGCTAAGTTCAGAGAATGCCAGAGTTTTCACCTCCTTGGAGAATTCTGAGGTTACAATTTAATTATTGCACATCACCTCTTATTAGATACCTCCAATTCATCACAGCTTAGAGGATGGCACACTTTGAAAGGTGACTATATAAATAGCATTGTGAGCTCCATGTGTATAATCTTTCTGGGACTCCAGATCAAATTAATTAAAAGAAAAACAGGTTGTTGCTTTTTCTGACTCCCAGCTCTGCAAATTCAGTCTGAGTGCCAAGAATCAAGCAGGGTTTTCTTCCCGTCCATCACCACCAACAAGAAAAGAACTGCACACCAAATTCTGCCTTCAATAACACTTGTGCAGTCCCATTCCTGTCGATGGCTGTGGACAGATGTAACCAGAATTCAGGAACCAATGCTGTGGATGATGGTGAAGAAGGCCTGGACTCCAGCTTCTTGATTCTGAACTGTGCTGGCTCTTGAGGATGAATAACTAATATAAAAACCACTCAGATCTGCTGAATGAAGATAGTGACCAGTTTTACAAGTCACTTTGCAGGCTATAATGCACCCTGAATAGATTATTAACAGAATCTTCTCAAGTATTAGAAATTTAACAAATTTAATAAATTGACTCTCACTAATGCTCTAAAATAATGAGAAATTTCTTCAGCCATAAGCTTTCGTGGGTTCCAACCCACTTTGTCAGATGCAGATGCATCTGATGAAGTGGGTTGGAGCCCACGAAAACTTATGCCCGAAGAAATTTGTTAGTCTTTAAGGTGCCACAGGACTCTCATTGTTTTTGCTGTACACAGTCTAACACGGCTACCCCTCTGGATATTGTCACTAATGCTCTACACACTTATTTCTCAAGGGTGATGTGCTTTTCATTTTGAGACTTTAATTATCCTTCAATGTAGAGGATGACGGAGGGATGGGGGAGTTTCATCCATCTCAATCTGTATCATATACTACAAGGAAAGAAATGGCATGAGTGTTATTATAGATCAGAAGGGACCAGTATGATCATCTAGTCTGACCTCCTGCACAATGCAGGCCTCAAAACCTCACCCACCCACTCCAGCAATAAGCTTCTAGTGTATGACTGAGTTATTTACCTCCTCAAATCATGATTTAAGGACTTTTAAGATGCAGAGAATTCACTGGTAGGTGAGCCATGCCCCATGCCCATGCTACAAAGGAAGGTGAAAAACCCCCAAAGCCCAAGCCAATCTGTCCTGGGGGAAAATTCCTTCCCGACCTCAAATATGGCAATCAGTAAAACCCTGAGACGTGGGTAAGTCTCAACAGCCAGTCACCCAAGAAACAATTCTCTGTAATAACTCAGAATTGAGCCCATCTTCCCTCCCTTCTTAGGTCACTTGTATATCCACCACCAGTAGCCAAAGATCAAAGATCAATCAATTTCCAAAATAGGCCATCTCATCACACCATCCCCTCCATAAACTTATCATGCTCAGTTTTGAAAGAAGTTATATTTTTTTGCCTTCACAGCTCCCTTTGGAAGGCTATTCCAGAACTTTACTCCTGTAATGGTTAGAAGCCTGTGTTTAATTTCAAGCCTAAATTTCCTGATGGAAATTTATATCCATTTGTTCTAGTGTCCACATTAGTGCTGTACTCAAATAATTCTTCTCCCTCCCTGATATTTATCCGTCTGATGTATTTATAGAGAGCAATCATATCACCTCTCAACCTTCTTTTGGTTAGGCTAAACAAGCCAAGCTCCTTGGCTATGTCTGCACTAGAAAAAGTTAGGTCGACTTTGTTATGTCGACTCAATAAGGTCAACTTTAAGTCGATTTAAAGTCAACCTTATTAAAGTCGACTTAACAAAGTGGACTAAGTTAACTTAGCTTTAAATCGACTTAGTCCACTTTGTTAAGTCGACCTAACCACCCTTAAGTCGACTTAATAAAGTTGACTTCAGGGTTACTCCATGTCCACACTGTCCTTAAGTTGACCTAAGCAGTCAACTTAAGGGTTAAGTCGACCTAATGAGTGGTAGTAACAAACTTGACTTAAGCTTTCATTAAGTTGACTTAAGGATTTTCTTAAGTCGATTTAATGAAAGTCTAGTGTGGATGTGGCTTAATTTAAGTCAATTTAAGCCGCCTTAAATTGACTTAAATTGCCAGTCAAATTCCAAAGGGGTAGCCATGTTAGTCTATTGTAGAAAAACAACAGAGTCCTGTGGCACTTTTAAAGACTAACAGATTTATTTATCGCATGAGCTTTCGTGGGAGAAAATCCCACTTCATCAAAGCGTCTGACAAAGTGGGATTTTCTCCATGGAAGCTCATGCGATAAATAAATCAGTTAGTCTTTAAAAGTGCCACAGGACTCTGTTGTTTTTAAATTGCCAGTGTAGACATAGTCCTTGAGTCTCATAAGGCAGGTTTTCCACTCCACAGACCATCCTTGCAGCCCTTCTCTGCACCTGTTCCAATCTGAATTCATTCTTTTTAAACATGGAGGACCAGAACTGCACACAATATTCCAGATGGGGTCTCACCAGTGCCTTGTACAGTGGCACTAACACCTCCCTGTCTCTACTTGAAATACCTCTCCTCATTAGCTTTTTTCACAGCCACATCGCATTGCTGACTCAAACTCATTCTGTGATCAACTATTATTCTCAGATCCTTCTCCTCCTCTGTTCATTCCAACTGATGTGTCCCCAACTTGTAGGGAAAATTCTTGTTATTTGTTCCTAAATGCATGACCTTGCACTTCCCATTATTAAATTTCATCCTATTCCTGATACTCCAGTTTACAAGGTCATCCAGATCTTTTTGTATGGTATCCTGATCCTTCTCTGTATTGGCAATACCTCCAAACTTGGTGTCATCCGCAAACTTTATTAGTACATTCCCACTTTTTGTGCTAAGGTCAGCAACAAAAAGGTTAAATAAGATCGGTCTCAAGACCGATCACTGAGCGACTCCACTGGTAAGCTCCCTCCAGCTTGACAGTTCACCCTTCAGTATGACCCGCTGTAGCCTCCCCTGTAACCAGTTCCTTATCCACCTTATATTCATATTAATCCCCATCTTCTGTAACTTAATTAATAATTCCCTATGTGGAACTGTATCAAATGCTTTGCTGAAATCTAAGTAAATTAAGTCCACTGCATTCCCTTTATCTAAAAACATCTGTTATTCTCTCAAAAAAAGGAGATCAGGTTGGTCTGGCACAATCTCCCTTTTGTAAAGCCATGTTGTATTTTATCCCAGTTACCATTATCCTCAATATCCATAAGTACTTTCGCCTTCAAAATTTTCTCCAAGACCTTGCATACTACCAAGGTCAAACTAACAGGCCTGTAGTTACCCGGATCATTTTTATTCCTTTTCTTGAAAATGGGAGCTATATTAGTGATTCTCCAGTCATACGGTACAACCCCCAAATTTACAGATTCCTTAAAAATCTTTGTTAATGGGCTGGCAATTTCATGAGCCAGTTCCTTTAATATCCTCAGGTGGAGATTGTCCAGGCCCCCTGATTTAGTTCCATCCAGCAGCTCAAGTTTGGCTTCTACCTCAGGTATGGTAATTTCCACGTTCATAACCTCGTTCCCATTAGCTTCCCTACCTCTATCCCCCAGCTCATCTTCACTCTCATTGAAAACAGATGCAAAGTACTTATTTAAACATTCAGCCATGCCTAGATTATCCTTGACCTCCACCCCATCCTCAGTTTTTAACGGTCCCACTTTTTCTTTCTTTGTTTTCTTCCTATTTATATGGCTAAAGAATCTTTTACTATTAGTGGTTGAGAACTGAATTGAATTCTGAGGCTGAAATGGCAAGACTGAGATCTATTTGGATGGGAAGAGGAATGACAGGAGAATACAGAGAGCAGAATCCACTTACAAGGGTCAGATCCACTTCCACTGCTTTCCTCTAGGAGGCTGTATTCACCTACATTGAACAAAATCATAGGCTTCATCCTTACAACTCAATTATTCTAACCATGTAAAGTGCTTTGAGGTCTACTGATGAAAAGTGCTATATCAGAGCCAAGTATTATCATTATTGTTTTAGTAAGCACTAAATCCCCGATCAGTGAGTGTTGCATATCCCTTTCTTGGCCTGACACACAAAATATTTGAGTCTAGAGAGAGTTTGTCTTTTTAGCTCCATTTGTGGTGACTCATGCTTTTAGATGTCGAAGTCCCAGGTTCAGTCCCAGGTTGGTCCAGGTGGCATTCATTACAGTGGAGAGTCCCTTTAACACTCACTGAATATTAGGATAGATAGATCATATACTGCTAAGGAGAGCATTTAGTGGCACTGGATCCAGCCTTTCCTTTCCTGAGGGCCAAATCATGGCGCTGCTCAGGTTATCAGTGAATAGGAGGCTAAAATTTAGTGCATTGTGGAGTATTCACATACAAGGAGGGGACTGGGGGATCCTTTCACCTTGCCAGGCTCTTTCTTGGCAGGTAAGTAGAGAAATGTAAAGGTAATAACAAAGTAACAGGAAGAAACAAAATTAATTTACCTATAGGTTGCTCACTGGACTCCCAGGGTAGCTCTCCACTGACTTGTCCACTAAGTTCACCACTTGTTTCTCCACTAAGCTCCTCACTTGTTTGCCCAGATTCAAAGGCACTAGATTCCTCTGGGAAAACAAAAGAGAATAATATATAAATATGTATATGAATTAGGTAACAACTCTCTCTCAGTCATTTTATTCTGTAGTCCCATGGGATCAGGAAATGAGGTGTATGTTGATCTCATTTGGTTCCATTTTTTGCCTCCCTTCTAACCTCAACTGATTCTGGGGATTTAGAGGAGTATGATAGTTTTTCTCACTAAGGTGTGGAGAAATCCTTTGGAAAACTGAAAGGCAAGGAGAGTAGGGAGCCCCAATAGTAAATGTTAGTGACATCCAGCAGGGTCTAAACTACTGTATGACACATGGGGACCGTCCTGCACCTGCACCACAGCTGCTACAGAGCCTGGGGTGCCTTATTACAATTAAACTGATTTTTAAAGAGGTATATCAAGTGGATCAGAAAACAGTAAAAGGATGTATCCACTCACCACATTTGTCCCCACTTTGATCATCTGTAAAAATAAAAGAGAAGTTTGTCACAATAGACAAGAACTTATCCAGCTCAGAAATGTTCCTCCATATTCAGGGCTCATGTCCTATCTTCATCACACGGATCTGACTGTGTGTTGTGCACAGGGAGAAGGTTCTGAGGTCAACCAGAACATGCAGGAAACAGAACAGACCTACATGTGTTTGAAGACTTGCCAAAGAGGAGGCTTAAATGCAAGTTATTTAAACCAGAAGCTCATTCCAAAAGAAATCAAAACAAACCTTGTCTTACACCCAAATCTTAATCTTCAGACAGCCCATATTTAGGGTAACAGGGACTAACTGGGTGCGTCTACACTTGTAAATTAAGTCGACTTAAGCTTGCCTATGTCGACTTAATTTACTCTGCGTCTACACTATACTTTCCTTAAGTCGATTTAAACAAGCTGCTTAAGTCGACTTAAGGAAAATAAAATCGACTTAATGAAAATTAAGTCGACTTTATAAAACCTCCTTTTAGTTCAACTTTACACTTAAGTCTACTTTTTAAAGTCGACTTAAGCCAGTGTAGACCTGGAGTAGCCCTAAGTCGACTTAGGGCTACTCCAGGACTACCCCACAGCCCTCCCTGCCGGGGGGGGGGCACAGTGGGAGCCTGGCATGCCCCCCCACAGGGCAGGGCAGAGCCCTGCCCACCCTGCCCCTATGCCCTGCCAGGGTCCCTGTCCCCCTTTGCCCCATTGTACCCATGTACAATGGGGCAAAGGCTGAGCCCCCTGGCACTGGGCAAGGGATGCCCCCCCTGCCACTGTGGACCTGCCCTACGTCCCCCTAGCCCCTAGAAGTTGACCTAGGCATCCAGTGTGGACGCTCTAGGTTGACTTTGTAAGTTCCCCCCCTAAGTCGACTTTAAATTTAGGTGTAGACATGCTAAGTCGACTTAACTAAGTTGACTTAAAGTGGTTAAGTTGACTTAGCTAAAGTCGAGCTAAATTTACAAGTGTAGACATAGCCACTGTGACTTATTTCTGATTCTTGTACAGCAATGAGCACACTCTCAGTAGGTTAACAAATAATAACAATATTGAAATAACTAGAGTTACTGTGCAAAAAGCAGAGAAGAGAGGGTTGTAAGAGCTTTCAGCTGGAGAAAAAAAGAGAATGGATCAAATCCATCCCTGTGTGACTCCAGTGACGTTCATAATGTGTTCAGATTACCTTGTGTTTGTATGAGAGCAGGCATAAGAAAAACAAACAAGGCTGGGAGGATCAAGATCTTCTTCAACATAGCTGGTATCTTGTATGAAGCCTCTGTGGCAGGTGAAGAAGAAAGATGAAAGTGTTAGTGTCCAGTTAAAAGGAGATAGTCCTGCTCTCTTTGAAATCTACCTGAAAACAAGACATTCAGGTTACACACATACAGGATGATAAAAATAAAGAATCAGTTAGCTCAAATTTGCTTAAGGAAAGGCCTTGGAAACAAAGAGTTATAAGGCCAAAAGTAATGAAGTGGGGAAGATGTCTGTTTCAAAGAGTAACTAATGAAATAATGGGAAAGTTTCTAAAAAAGAAGGCTCCTGACTGAAAGGGGTGACACACATGGTTTTTAATAAGACAAAAAGAATTTCTCTTTAAAGGAGCCAACATGGACATTCCCTCCCCACAAACCTGTGTTATCACCTGTGTGAACCCAGGTGCAATGAAAGAGCTATTGGTCAGCAGGAAGGAGGGGAAGATAAGGAGGAAGGACCCAGAAAAAAAATGAGGCTGTTAAGTCTGATTTGGATCAGAATTAAAAATAAGGATGAACTGTCTCAAATTAGTTGTTAGCTAAAGTGGTAATTGGCTGTGACATCATTTGTTTACTGAAGTATATAACAGAGCTATGAATTTGAGTGTTCTTTCTCAGACCCTACCTAAGCATGCTGGAGCATGCCAGAATAAGATGGTCATCTCTAGGTCTGGCCTGCTTGTAGGACGATCACATGAATACTTTGTCACTGTATTGGGTATATGAAATTGTTTATTTTTTAGACTTTTTAGGCATGTGTAGAACAATTGAATACATGTCATTTGGCCTTTGGAATAAATAAAGGAATTTATGGCTAAATTACTGTTTGGTGGTTTCCTGTATCAACAATAATTGGTACAAATTAGAGTATTTCATGGAATAAATGATAGAGGAAAGAGTGATGCAGGATCCATGAAGCAGAGCTCCATCTTAAACTCCAGAGAACTCTCTGCTTGATCCTTCTTCCTATAAACATATGTGCAGACGCCACTTGTAATGTATTGCAGTTGTATATTGTACACAACTGACTGCTACAGCTCAAACAGTAGAAGTAGGGGCAAAGCCCTTCAGAGTCTCTTCTCTATAAGATAATTTGCCATGTTCTTTTTGGGGGGAGGGGTGTTAACTGACAGATGGCATCAGCCTATATGTTCTCTATGTGAAGCTACATTCCAGACATTCAGATTTCATAGAACCATTAAAGTATAAGGTGGGAAGGAACCTCAATAAATCATCTTAGTCTAGTCCCCTGCACTCAAGACAGGACTAAAAGACATTTTCTACATCTAACTTTTGTGACCTGGTGCCAAGCATTTTAGCAGGAACACTATTCTCTTTCTGTCCCAATGAGCAGACTTTTTTACCGTTTATCCCAGGAACTGAGTCCCCCAGGGAATGCTGAAGATTGCTAATAGACAGCATTCATCTTCCCAGGGGAAGGCTTGAAATGTCACAGATGACCTCAAGAAACCCCTAGGAGTCCTGTGGCACTTTTAAAGACTAACAAATTTATTTGTTATATAAGTTTATTTATATAAATGTGTATAAATGTGTATACATTTATTTGTATATAAGTAGGAGAAAATCCCACTTAGTCAGATTTTATCCCATAAAAGCTCATGCGATAAATACATTTGTTAGTCTTTAAAAGGGCCACAGGACTCCTGGTTTGTTTTGCTGACCTAGACTAAGGCCTTGTACACATGACAGCTTTATTCCGTGGTAAGGCTCCTTACCACGCAATAAAGCTCTGAGTGTTTGTAACCTTCGGGTGGGCTAAAATTCATTCAATTGCCCTTCTCCAGTGCCTTGCAGAAATAAACCCCAATCCCTATGGAGAAAGCAGCTGGAGACCCAGGATCCAGTCTGTATGGCTATGTCTACACTTAGGAATTTAGGTCGACTTTACAAAGTTGACTTTACTAAGTCAACTTTAAGTCGACCTTATTAAGTTGACTTAGAGAGTCCACGCAGGACTCTTAAGTCTACTTAAAGCTGGCCTTACTAAGTCGACTTAGAGAATCTACACTAGACTAAGTCAACTGGTTAGGTCCAAGGGGAGGGAGGCTCCTTTGGAGCCTCGGCTCCCCAGGGCAGGGGGGCTTGTCCTGAGGAGAGCCAGCCAAGCCCCACCGTGGTCCTAGGGAGAAGGGAGTGGGGAGCTCCCTTCTGGCCAGGACTGCTCAGGTCTCAGGCAGAAGGGAGCCTCACACTCCCTTCTAGCCAGGACCACTCAGGTCCCAGGCAGAAGGGAGCCCCGCGGACCTGGTCACAAGGGAACACAGGGCTCCCTTCTTTCCTGGACCCCAGTGGTCCCAGCCAGAAGGGAATGCAGGGCTCCCTTTTTGCCAGGCCAACAGCGGTCCTGGCCAGAAGGGAGCCCTGCGGCTCCTTTCTGCCTGTAACCGTGCTCCAGCTGATAGGGAAACCCCGCATGGTCCTGGCAAGAAGGAAGCTGGGTCCCGGCAAGAAGGAAGCCGCGGCTCCCTTTTTGCCAGGACCCGTGGGGGAGCCAGGACGAGCCACTAGCAGATTCCTGGGGAGAAGGGAGCAGAGGCTCCCTTTTTCCTCTGCCCTAAGTCGACTTATCTCGTAAGTCGACTTAGGGTGTCCACACTGGCATAAGTCGACTTAAGAAGTCGACTTATGCCTTAAATCGAGTTAAAACGAGGTCTTATTAAGTCGACTTAATTTTTCCTTAAGTTGACTTAAGGAGCAGCTTAAGTCGACTTAAAAAAACTCCAGTGTAGATGCAGAGTAAATTAAGTCGACTTAAGCCTGCTTAAGTCGACTTAATTTACTAGTGTAGACACACCCTATGGGACTCACAGCAAAGATTGCTCAAAGTTACCCTCCCACATTAAAATACTTCTAAAAACAAACATAACAATGAACTTCATTAACTACTAACTAAATAAACCTTATCCTGAGAAAACAAAATACAATTAAACAGAACAATCCCTACAGAAACCCCCACACGAAAGATACCCAAGAGTCCCGAAATCCAGGTGTTCACCCAATGCTCAGCTACAGTCTTTGTTCAAGTCTAGAGGCTTGAGTGGCAAGAAATAGCTGTCCTCTTCTTCTCTCATTGCAGGAATCTTCTGCAGAATTCCACGCAGGTTTTTCCTTCTCCTTTGGAACCAGCGCCATCTGGTCAGTTCACTGGTTAACCAGCCCTCAGTCCCATATTCATGTGTGCAAAGTCTGTTGCAGAAGACTCCATAGGAGGGAGAAAGCATCTTGTTGTTCACTCCTGGCTCAGCTTCTCTCATGAAAACCGAGCACATGGGCTCTTCTCAAAGCAGCTCCTGCCTGCTGTCTGCTCTGACTGCTGCTCTCATGTAATCTGACTCCGACCACACCGCATCACACCAGCAGGGAACCCTGTGGAGCATGCTCAAAATGTTACCACTCCCTGCTTCCAGAAGTTTCTGGTTGTGGGTAGCTAATCTGCCCAGCAACAGTAACCCACCCTCAGTAGGTTTCTTAAAGAGATCGCCCTTTTTTTGGCATATGGGTTACACGTACACACGTACATTTTGCTTGTTGCGCAGCAACAGCCCTCTTACTGCGCAACAGGTAAACCACCCAAACGAAGATGGTTAGGCTTACTGCGGAACAGCTGTTCCACGGTAGAGTCCGTGTGTACTGTCCTTGTGATTTTGACAGCCTCTGGAAATGTCCTAGGGTGCCAATCGATGCCACTCTGGGACACCGGAGCTGTCAAATATGTCAATTTCACCACTCTAGCTGAGCGGTGAAATTGACAAGTAGGGTGGCAGCTTGGGGAGGGGGGTTGGAGGGTGCTGCCCCAAGCCAGATGGCTGGGCTCTGGGGCCGCCTCTTTGGCATGGCAGCCCCCGCCACCCCCCCAAGCCGGGCAGCTGGGCTCTGGGGAACACCCCCGGTGGGGCTCCAGTGGGCCAGGGCAGCCCAGGCTCTAGCCCCAGGGAACCCACAGGGAACCCCTGGGCAACGTGCTCCAGCCTTGTGGGGCCCCCCCCCCCAGGGCAGCCAGCCAGGGGAAACAGCCCCGCTCCCAGCCCAAAGGCTGGCTGCAGCAGTGCATGGTGGGACAGGTACCCACCATGCACTGCTCCTTGCAACGAAAATTCAAAGGAGTGTGTGAACACTCCTTTTCGCTACAAGGAGTGCTGTGTGAACACGGTGAAGCATTATATTTATAGGACTTTGCTCGTCCTGCAACAACTTATTGTGGGACAAGTCTGCCGTGTGTACATAGCTTAACACAACTACTCCTTTGAATAATGAAACCCCTGTCTCTTCAGAATTAACCCTGTCCTGTAGTTTTATCCAGACCCCTAATGGCCTCCTGTATATAAAGCAGCCTGTAAGGACAATGCACTCAATTCCCAGAAGAAAGGCTTTAAAATTTTCCATATTAAGAGATTCCAGATACTTCTTTAACACTTTACTAGTTACCCTCCTGAAGTCACTAAAATGTCTGTTCTAGGCTGTGCCTGCTGAACAAGAGCACTCAGTCCTGCTTGCATTCTTTTCATTATCTTGTTCAACCCTCTCACAGCTAATACTAGTGGAGAAGTTAAGGGAAGCAACTTTTATTATCAGGGGAGCTGAAGAGAGTGGATAAAAGGGTAGAGACAGAGCTGTCAGGGATCAGAGCCATGGAATTGAGACCAAGGAAAATTCAAGCCAATATCAGCTGTCAGGTGTGAAGCAAAGAGGAGAAAAGTTCCTAAATGCTGTACCACCACCTTTAACCAGCATTATTTTAATTTTCATAATTATTTATTTTGATTTCTAATATACAAAGATTTTCAGAAAATTTCTCTCCTCTTTCGAGACAATTCCACAGTCTCAACAGATTTGATTCAATACCTTGTATTTCTCAAGCATATTCCATCTAAAGTTCTGAGGATTTTACAGGTATTCATGAATTAATCTTGACAATCAGGTGAGCAATATTATTTGCCTTTTACAGCTGGGAAGCTGAGACATACAGAGGTGAAGTGACTTGCCATATTCAGCCTATGGCAGAGCCAAGAACAGAGCCCAAGTCTCCTGGTGCTATGGTTTGTGATTTAATCAAAAGGCCATTTGCCTTCTCTAGTATTTCTAAACAAACAACGTTTTTTTCTCCCCTTTGCTATTTACACCCTCTTTGATCATTTACACAGTTCCTCCCCTCATTGGCATTTCAACCCTTATTATTCAATCTTCTTCAGAAAGGTGACTTTCAAGTCTTCTCTAAAGTTTTGTAATTCAAGGAAGCTGGACAGCCTTGCTTTAACAATTCAGTAAAAGTTATTACCATATATCTCAGCAGAGGAAAATGTCTTGAGTCAAAGAGTATTTATATGTTTGTTTGTTTGCCAACTCCTGGAGGGCCAGAGATTAGATTATTCTGAAATGGAGCCTAAAAAGCCATAGTCCAGGAAGCAAGCTGTACCTGAGAATTGCCAGACAGATGAATTAAAGATCTGATCAGCTGATCTGGTTACAACATCCAAAATGAAACTAGATCTGTGCAGGGAATGAAAAGAACCCGCTGAACACCTGCCTGTCAGTAATCCATTGATTTTTGTCTGCCAGCAACCATCAATCGCCAAACATTTCTGGACAGAATTTAAGACATGCTAAGTAGATAATAAACACTGACAATTACAAAGCACAAACTCAGCTGACAGTCCCACACATGCTGTAATACCCTTCCTCTGCTGAGAACGAGGGAGAGATTAAACATCTCCCCAAAAGATGTCTGAAACATTATAATGGGCTGCGTGCCAAAGCCACACGCCAGCAGACAGGATATGGGAGCCCTGTATCCAATTTCTCAGTAACCAACCAAGACTGTACCTTAAATCTTTGAAATTCCTCCTTCCTTATTTTAGTCAAAAGACACACACACACACACACACACACACACACACACACACACACACACAC
>ML688386.1:253747-264245 GCA_007922175.1 Pelusios castaneus | reverse complement strand
CACACACACACACACACACACACACACACACACACACACACACACACCAGCTGTCTGCACATAGTTCATAGTTACTTTTCGGATGATTGGCTTCAACACTGAAGATCCTTCTGCAGCAACTTGATTCCTGGTTATCTGCTTCAGCAACTGTCTGGCTTATAGTCAGTGATGATTTCTAATTGGTTCTGAAAAGCATTTCTCATCTCCCTATTTGCATATTTGCAATTTACATGGTTGCATAGTCAGTTGCCTGTGGAGCTGCCCATTTCTGTACTGTAGGGCCTAGGCATTTATACGGCTGGTACAGTAGGAGCTAGCAATGAGATTTTCTGGTCCATAGCTCCGCTGTTGATTGTTACTTTTTGTGTCTGCTGTTTTATTTAAGAGATGACATAAAATCCCCTATAGTTTTAGAATCCATAGATTCATGGGCAACTCTTACATTTAACAAAAGCGACTAATTAATTTAGGTTGGAAATGTAATTCGTTAGTGTGTGGTTATTTGAGATCTGTAAGTTAAAGACAGGTAAGAGACAACCTCAGTATGAAATCTAGTCAATTTGTTATTTATATTCATTTCAGATTCTTCAGTTGCCCTTTAGGCCTCCTGCCAATTGTTATGGTTTATACATTTTCCCAATTAAAAAAATGTTTCTCTCCTCTGTTGCTATGTGAAGTTATAGCAGGCGTGGTTTTGGCCCAGTCCATGTATCTGCTGTGTGCAAAATGAAGTAGTCAGTATGCTATACTCAAGACAAAAAATGAGTATCTTTGCCTCATCATTCCCCCCCTCCGGCCCCCCCACTTTCAGTACTATTTCCCTTTAGGATAGCTACCAACACAAGTTTCAGCCCACTTTTTTAATAAAGCTTTTTTATTGATTTCTAATGAGCCTATTGTAAACAGGAAAGTGCACTGAAAACAACAAACATGACAGGAGTGCAAACAGAGATAAATGCCCAAATACAAGGGCCCAATCCTGTGTGTGCTTTTCATGCCCTACTTGCACTCTAGGACTGAGGCCCATACATTTTAGCCTACATAGAGAAGGTGGAAACCCAAGAGTTCAGAACTGGTATAACACAGGAATCTTTTATTGGACCAGCTTCTGTTGGTGAGAGACACAAGCCTTTTAGTCTCTCTCACCAACAGAAGTTGGTCCAATAAAAGATACGACTTCACCCACCTTGTGTTTCTAACATCCTGTGATCAACACAGCTACAATAATATAGCAGAGGGATGTAATTTAAGAACAAACATTAACATAATATTAAGTACAATCAAATACATCAGAGTCTGAGCCTGATGGAGCTCAATTCAGGCTGAGGACAGTGATTTAACTCAAGTTGCAGAGTTTGGAAGAGCAACACCAAATAAAGTTCCGAAGGGGGAGCCGTGTTAGTCTAGTTTAGCAAAACAAACAAGGAGTCTGGTGACACTTTTAAAGACTAACCCATTTATTTATCGCATGAGATTTTCATGGGAGAAAATGTTTGACAAAGAGGGATTTTCTCCCACAAAAGCTCATGCGATAAATAAATTTGTTAGTGTGGCAGTAAATTAGAGGGACCTGAATGAGACCTACCTGAACAAATAGTAAGGAACAATTCAGCCTGAACTATCTGTAGCCTAAGCAACGAGATAAACCTGGATAAACCCTCCCTCACATCCCATCAGAGCCATTTAGTTCCTTCCAAAATTTGAAGGGGGGATAGAAATTCAAATCCAGATCAGATGTTGGCAGCTCATTTTCCTCTATATGATGAGTCAAAACAAAGACTCAACACCAAACCATACCCTTCCTCCTTACCCCACATGCACTGTATTTTAGGGTATTTGGAACTAAAGGAAATGTCTATACAGGGAAGATATTCTGGAACAAGGGAGGCTGTGAATTTAAAGCTATTTTGGAATAGCTCCTCATATGTTAACTCTGGCTATTACAGAATATCTTATTACACAATAGTTATTGTGACAAAGTCAGGCTGGACAGCTATAAAAGACGGGTCTTATTGGGTTTTATGACATGGGCCCTAGAATGATAAAGGCCCTTTTCCCTTTAAACTGGGAAGGGATTACTTCAGTTCAATGAGGAACACCAGAGTCCAATTAAAGGCTTCCTGAGACTTTTCAAAACCCCTCCTTCAGTGGGGGGAGAAAGAGGAGATATAAGTTGCTGGGGTATGTCTACACTGCAGCCTTACATTGACAAGAACGCTTAAGTCGACCTACAGAACGCTGTATCCACCACTGGGCGCTTCTTAAGTCGATGTAAGCGCTTCCTTAAGTCAACTTAATAACACCACTTCTGAAGGTCAATTTAAGGCTTACATTGACCTTATTAAATCGACTTAAGCCAGTGTGGATGGGAGATAGCCCTAAGTCAACCTAATCGGCCTCCAATATTAATTTACTAATTAATTAATTAATCCAATAATTAAATTAAATTACTAATTAATTAATTTACAATGGGTCGGGCTGGAGAGAAATAAAAGAGCTGTGGCCATCGGGCTGGGGACATCAGGCTGGGGAGAAGGGGAGAGCCACGGCTGGGGAGAGAAGGGGAAAGCCGCGGGGAAGATCGGGCTGGGAAGAGGAGAGCCACAGCCAGGGTGATCAGGCTGGGGAGAAGGGGAGAGCCGCGGGGAAGACCAGGCAGGGAGGAGAGAAGGGGAAAGCCACAGCTGGGGAGATTGGGCTGCAGGGAAGGGGAGCGCCACAGCTGAGGAGATCGGGCTGGGGTTCCTAGCCACTCCTCCAATGACCTAGCACCTGCTAGTGTGGACGCGGGCAGTCGACTGGCGTTTTCAGTGTTGACTTAACAGAGTCTCCAGTGTAGATAAACCCCTGGAGAGCTAGTGTAAGCAGAGAGATAGGCTTCTCCAGGCTGGGGGATAGACTGATCTCCTCTCTACGGCTATGTCTACACTTGTTAATTTAAGTCGACTTAGTGTGTCTACACTTAAAATTAAAGTCAACTTAAAGGGGAACTTAAAATGTCAACCTAGAGCGTCCACACTGGATGCCTAAGTCGACTTCTAGAGGTTTAGGGGGACCTAGGGGAGGTCCACAGGGGCAAGGGGGGCACCCCTTGCCCAATGCCAGGGGGCTCAGCCTTTGCCCCATTGTACATAGGTACAATGGGGCAAAGGGGGTCAGGGACCCTGGCAGAGCATAGGGGCAGGGTGGGAAGGGCTCTGCCCTGCCCTGTGGGGGAGCATGCCAGGCTTCCTCTGTGCCCCCCCCTCCCCCAGCAGGGAGGGCATTGGTGTAACCCTAAGTCTACTTAGGACTACCCCACATCTACACTGGCTTAAGTCGACCCTAGGGAGTCGACTGAAGCCTTAGGTCTAATTGAAATGTGGTATAAAGTTGACTTAATTAAGTGTAGACGCAGCAAGCTTAAGTCGACTTAATTTACCAGTGTAGACGCAGGCTACACGGGAAACAGCCAAACTGAATGCCTATTTAGGGGAAGGACTGACTTCCCAGGGCTGATAAGAGGACAACACCACCACAGAGAGAGAGTAGGAAAAGGTATCCCACTTTATTTTGTTTGTGAACTTGTTTCTTTTGTAAGGTAGAAGAATATGCCTTAGATGTGTAGATGCACCCAAAGGTTGCTAGAGATGTTTATATGGAAGGCTTGACTTAAATGGTAATATTCCAGCCACGATCGCACCATACTGTGCCCTTCATAACCTGTGTGAAAGTAAGGAGGAGAGATTTCCTCCCAGGTGGGCCACAGAGGCTGATCGCTTCTCATGTATATATGAGCAGCCAGATGCCAGGGATATTGGGGAGCAGAATGGGGAGCCATACGGATAACAGAGGCACTGAGGGAGCATTTCAGTAGTGAGAACCCATAAGAAAGGCACGTATAAATCACTGTGCCAATG
Organism: Pelusios castaneus; assembly: GCA_007922175.1. Taxonomy (NCBI): domain Eukaryota; kingdom Metazoa; phylum Chordata; order Testudines; family Pelomedusidae; genus Pelusios; species Pelusios castaneus. The sequence goes on along the minus strand of ML688386.1, from coordinate 260,346 downwards.
TGATGCTGAAAACCTGTGAGGCACTGCAGCAGCAAGGGGAACATGTCTTGTGATCACAGGAATAAAAATTGTACATGATTTAACCAATTTTGGTTCCGTAGGAATACAGATTCATTGCAAAATGTAAGCATCATTTTTATTATTAATGAAAAATCAGTAATCAGTGAGCATGCAGACCAGTCACTGTGAGAACCACTGAAGGGTGTTACAGGTGTGTGTATGTCTGGGAGTCGTTCCCACAGGTGTGTGAGGGGGTGGATGTGAGACTGTACCAAAAGGGTCCTTGGCCTTCATAGAAATGCTTAGTGGGAGTGTGTGGGGAGGGTGTGATAAACTGCTGCCATGTCTGAAGGGGAGGTGGGGGGACAGCTTGTAGCAGCTGTGACTGGAGACCACCAGCCATTGACTTAAGGAGCTCTGTTTGCTCCTTCAGTAAAGTAAGCAATTGGTCTTTATGTTGTTGTCTCCCCAAAAAGTTGTGTTTGCAGTCCTCTCTGTATTCCTGTCTCCAAGCCCTCTTTTCTCTCCCAGAAGCCTCACTGGACTGTAGGAGCTCTTGGAACATGTCCTCCTTGCTTTGGCGAGACCATTTCCTTTTCTGTGTGAGGTGGTATAAAGGAGTAGGCCACAAGCCCTTGAAGATCATTTCTAAGAAAATGAAACATAATGAATAAAGCAATTGTTCTCACATTCCTCCAAGTAGATATGTAAGAGTTAACAAACCACTTTACAGTCTGACCATCATGCAGTGCATACTGCAGTTCCCTGGAAACGGTTAATTACACATAGGGGCCATGAGCACTCCTTTAATCTTACTTCTGGGGATCCAGTGAGGGGAGGTGTCCTGGATAGTCACAGAGTGTGTACTTTGAATATTAATGTTAGTCTGTGGCCCCATTTTCCACAGGAGGTGGCCGTACAAGCTGATATCTCGCTCCTTAGAGTAACCTGGCAAACAAGAATTCATATCCTCCATGCTAATAGCTCTAAGCTGGAACCCTATGCTGCAGCAGTGTGTGCAGCCATGGTCCCCAGTAACGTGCTTTGCAACTGGCGAAGGAGAGTGTCCTTCTCTGGAGGAGGAAACACATCTGCTCTGCCAAGGAACCTAAGAAAGAGATGTGGGGGTACATCCAGGAAAGTTTCAGTGAGCTCTCAGTGGAGAATGCCATGGGAATTGCTGCATGCATTAATGCAGTGAATGCAACACTACCTTCTCCAGCATACAGCCCTTCCCTCAAACCATTTTGTTATTAAGTAGAAGAGTTAGCTCCCGAGCAGAGCTGCATCAGCTTTGCGAACACTTACCAGAGTTTCCCTCTGCCTCTGCCAAAGCACCACATGTGAATGCCAGTAACTGGCTGCTTCTCTCATTGGGGGGCGAACAGCTCCTGGCTCCCAATTTCTGCCGCACTGCTTCCTGCCTCCGGGTCATCCTCCATCTCTACTTCCTCACCAATCACCTCCTCATTGTGGTTTGCTCTGGGATCTGGTTGCTCTGCGGGTGCCAACGTGTCCACAGGAGTCTTGGGAGTGGATGTGGGGTCCCTGCAGAAGATTGCTTCCAGCTACTTGTAAAACCAGCATGTAGCTGGCACTGAGTCCAACCAATAGTTTGCCTCCCTGGCTTTCTGATAGTTCAGCTGCATCTCTTTCACCCTGGCTCTGTACTACAGCATATCTCTCTCATACCCTTTCTCAAACATGGCACAAGAAATCTGTCCATAAGTGTCAAAATGCTGCCTGCTGATGTGTAATGCGTGCCCGGTGGACTCTCTCCAGAGGCTGATCAGGTCCAGCATCTCAGCTGTGCTCCAGATGGGAGACCATTTGCCACACTGAGCTGGCATTGTGCACTGCAAACGTGCTTGCTTTCCACACCAAGAAACAGGAAGTGACAACAGGAAAAACTTCAAAAGTTCCCGGGACCCACAAGCAGTGTTCCCTCTAAGCTGCGCGGGCGCGCGGCCGCGCAGCGGCCGTCGCACCCCCCGCACAGCAGTGAGGGACCCCCATGCAGCCGGGCGGGCAGCCCCCGCCGCTCCCTCCAACCCCGGGAGCCGCGGCTTTGTCGCGGCAGACCCGGCCTGCGCCCTGCCTCTGGGCTGGCCATCCCCGCCCCCAGGGTGGGACAGGCAGGCTCAGGAGCGCGGGCCTGCCTGCCTGCCCCACGCAGCCGGGTCAGCGGGGTGGCTGCGGCAGGATCCTGGGCTCCCACCCCCCCGACCGCCTCGACTTCCCGGGGCTGGGACCGGGGCCGGGGCCGGGCTAATCCGCGGCCCCGGCCTCCCAGCACGGGGCCGGGATCAGCCTCCGGGGCTGGGGTCTGCTCCCCCCCCCCACCGGCGGCTTCCCAGGGCCACGGTAGGGTCCTCCCCCGCCGGCGGCCTTGGCTTTCTTCCTTCCTTCCTTCCTTCCTTCCTTTCTTTCTTTCTTTCTTTCTTTCTTTCTTTCTTTCTTTCTTTCTTTCTTTCTTTCCCTTCCTTCCTTCCTTCCTTTTTTCTTTCTCCCTCTCTCCCTCTCTCTTCCTTCCTTCCTTCCTTTTTTCTTTCTCCCTCTCTCCCTCTCTCTTCCTTCCTTTTTTCTTTCTCCCTCTCTCCCTCTCTCTTCCTTCCTTTTTTCTTTCTCCCCCTTTCTCTTCCTTCCTTCTCCCTTTTTTCTTTCTCCCCCTTTCTCTTCCTTCCTTCTCCCTTTTTTCTTTCTCCCCCTTTCTCTTCCTTTCTCTTTTTTCCTTCTTTTTTCTTTCTTTCCTCTTCCTTCCTCCTTCTTTCTCTTCCTGTTTCCTCTTCTTTCCTTCTTTCTCTCTTTCTTTGCTTCCTTCTTTCCTTTCTCTTCCTTCTCTTTTTTCTTTTTCTTTCCTTCTTTCTCTTTCTTTGCTTCCTTCCTTTCTCTTCCTTCTCTTCTTTCCTTCCCCTTTCTTCTTTTCTTCTTTTTCTTCCTTCTTTCTCTTCCTTCCTTCTTTCTCTCTCTTTCTCTTCCTTCCTTCTTTCTCTCCCTTCTCTCTTTTTTCTTTCTCCCTTTTTCTTTCCTTCTTTCTCTCCTTTGCTTTCCTTCTTTTTTCTTTCTTCCTCTTTCTCTTCCTTTCTCTTTTTTCCTTCTTTGTCTTCCTTTTTCTTTCCTTCTTTTTTCTTTCTTTCTCTTCTTTCCTTCCTCTTCCTTCTTTCCACTTCTTTCCTTCTCTTTCTTTTTCTCTTCCTTCCTTTTTCTCTCTCTCTTCCTTTCTTCTCTCTTTTTCTCTCTTCCTTCCTTCCTCCCTTCTTTTTTTCCTTCCTTTTTAAAAAAAAACTTTTAAAAAATTAATTTTAAATAAAAACCCTTCTAAAAATTAAATTTCAATTCAAAATTCATTCAAATTCAATTAAACACAATTAATTAATTCTATTTACAATTACTTTAACTTTTTGCACACGGCTTGAAAATTTTGCACACAAGCCGCCAAACCTTAGAGGGAACATTGCCCACAAGAGGGAGGGGCTAGTCATGTCAGAGCAGCAGAGTTCAAGCAGAAGATCAGAGTGGTCAGGCTGGGAATTCTGGGACATTTCCGAAGGACACTTATTGCAGAAGAAAAGTTCGTCAGCATTCACACACACTTTATAGCACAAGAGCCATTCCGCAATAGGCACTATGACGCTCACACAGGTGATATTATTGTTTTGGTACAACAGGGCAGTAGTAACGCAACAGGGAGCATTCAGGTGTGTACGGTGGGCTTGTTTTTCCTCAATAAGATGTCTTCTGTCACAATAACTCCCTAGTATGTACAAGACCTAAGAGTATGATTGTTAAGATATGTGGTCTGTTTGTGGGGTTATCTATCACTGGAACTGAAAAATCTAAAATCAAGCTACCACTTCTAAAAAGTGGCCTAAAATAAGGGACCAGGGTTCTGGTATTTAGCCTGATTGGTAATACCACCAAGACATGGATGGTGTCAGAACATGCTTAGTGAAAGGTATAAAATGGGCCATTTTACACAAAACCAGCAGGGGGCGCTAGATGTTAGCTGAATGCAGCTGAAGTGGCTAGCCAAACAAATTGATGATGGGGATGTAGCTGACCCGAGTCCTTCCACCTCCTGGCCTGATGTATGATTATTTGCATGAACAAATCGTTAGATAAAAGTGACTTACTCTTTGTGTCTGTAGCACTTGCATCTCATCAACAGCGTAGAGCTAAGAGGATCACAGTAACTAGCAGAATCAGTGTAATGATCCCCAGGACTACAATAATATACAACTGGCCTGAGCCTTGAGAGGTGGTACCTGCCCAAAAAAAAGGGAAGAGGTGATTTGCAGTGCGGTGAAGTTGCTGAGCTTTAGTACTGCATTGTACATTTTGCCTCACAGTGAAATACGTTTTCCATCAGTGGAGGAAAATACTGACCAGCTCTAGTTTCTAGCCTTCATGCCTGAGAAGAAAATATGAACTTCCAAGGCTGAAAAGCCTGATAGCAAATAGAAAGAACCACAAATGCATAATCTTTAAAATCTTAAAATTGTTAAACCAGTCTCTAGATTTTGGAGATCCGACTCATAATTTTAAATGTATGAGGTTGGCAATACTACGGCTACTTTATAGAAGCTCAAAAACAACAGAGGCCTGTGGCACTTTTAAAGACTAAAAGTGCCACAGGACTCTCTTGTTTTTCTGCAACAGACTAACAGGGCTAACTCCTTTGGAACTTGACTTTATAGCAGCTGTAACCTGATCCTTAGGAAGCAGATGAAAAGCAGGCAGGGCCTGAGAGAGTAAATCTCCAACACAATGAGAAAGAAGCAAAAAGGAGGGCCAGGAAATAGTTTGGTACAAAGAAGCCATGCTCATCTTTAGTGCTTTATGCACAGCTCTGCCAATGTTCCTCAATCCTTCCTCTGCTAGTGCTATTCCAGCCCTGAGCTCCCCACCCCACACAGTTCTGCTATTCCAATACTGTAGTCCCCCTTGAAGAGAAACCTGCCACACATGCTAGCTATGCTGTTTAGGGGGGACTTGTGCAAAGATTTACAAGAAGACCAGGAAACTCCTTTTCATTTTTGATGTAATCTGGATTTTAAAAGGCAGATTCTCTAATCTATTCTTCCAACTAGGCCATCTATTGTATTTACATTTATGGTGTAGGAAATAAAATTAATCCATTGTTTAATTCCCACCTTCATCTCTGCTCCACCCACAATGCTTGTCTTGAACCAATTAATTTTTTTTTCTCCATTCCATTCCTCTACACTTATCTTGTTTTCTCTCAGTAAAATTCCCTATCCATTGAGAAAGTAGGCTGATTTACACCAGCTGAGCAACTGGACCCTGTAGTTTGCTAAGGGGATTTAAATGAGGAGAGTAATGTGGTTGAGACCCTTTGTGAGGCATTTCAGCCTGGAAGGTATTAGTAGAACGGAACACTGAAAACCTGAAACGACTAAGTGTTTTCAATGGAAGAGGCAATAAATGCTTAGCAGGGCTAAGAACACAGTCCTAGAAATAGATCAACACATTAGAGTTGCAAAGAAGACTTGCTAGGCCAGAATCTAATCCCAGTTACACTGAAATCAGGAGGAACGTCACTGAAATCAATGAAACTTTTCTGTATTTACACCATTGTTACGGAGATCGGATTCTGACCCGCTCTATCTTCAGGTTTTCCACCACACTTAAACACATACGGAAACATTTGGTCTGTCTTTTGTTGTGGTAAAAAATAGATTAACCTAACAATGGAAAAACATCTGGTGTGCTCGCTTGGCTGTTTTCTATGGTTAGCATTGTCTCTAAAAATATCTTAAATGCTTCTGCTGTTTTCCGTTTATTCATGAGTGGTTTATTGGTGTCATTTGGAACATGCTTTATGCTATCAGTAATTATGAAAATTAAAAGGTACATGGTGAATAAAGAAAAACAAACAGAGTCCTGTGGCACTTTTAAAGACTAACAGATTTATTTATCACATGAGTTTCCGTGGGAGAAAATCCCACTTTGTCAGACGCTTTGAAGACAAAGTGGGATTTTCTCCCACAATAGCTCATGCAATAAATAAATCTATTAGTCTTTAAAAGTGCCACAGGACTCTGTTTGTTTTTCTGCAATAGACTAACATGGCTACCCCTTTGGATGGTGAATAAAGGGGTCAGATAGTCATCCCTGGTACAATTCCCATGGCTTCAGTGGAACGACACAAGGGATTAATTTGATCCATGTATTGATGAACCCTCTAATTACTCTCTAGTATCTTTTCTTTCAGTGTTTCAATGTCATTTTTATTACTCTTATTCTTTCTGTTCCTCAGCTTTCATTTCCCACATATAAGTAAGATATAAAATGATCATCTCCAATACAATCAAGCTCATTTTTAAAAATGTATGTACTTTCAGAGCTGCTTTTTTAAATAAGAAAAATCATGTTTTAATATAATTTTCCATCAAAATAATTGTTTTGTAAAAATCAATTAGAATTTTGTAAAAATTGAATCAAATTTATCAGCAATTTTTGTTGATTTGTCATTTCTGCATCAAGAAAATTTCTAAAATATTTCTAAATTTTGAAAGACTTTAAAATCTTAGACAACAGAGTCTTGCGGCACTTTTAAAGACTAACAGATTTATTAA
>ML688386.1:205826-238747 GCA_007922175.1 Pelusios castaneus | reverse complement strand
GGGAGGAAAAGCAAGGGGAGCACTCAGCAGGAGGTGCAGCAGGTGTCCGCAGCGCTGGATCCTCACTGGGTCTTCTGGGTCTGGGGGAACCTGCTCCTCTCCCTCCTCCTGGGAGGCTGGGTTGGCCATCGGGGCTGGGATGAGCTCTGGGCTGGCAGCTGGCTCCAGGGTTGGCGAGATGCCCTCCTGATCCTGCTGCTGGCTGGTTTCCCCTTCCTCCAGCACCACAGTCTCGTCCACCGAGCCCTCCTCCTGGTCGTTGAAGGAGGGAGGCTTAGCAGAGTCGACTGTGTGTGCTGGGAAGCTGCCACTCTCCTGCTCCAGGAAGCCATGCAGCTGGTTGTAGTAGCGGCAGGTGGTGGTGGGGGCTACCTCTGTCCGGAGCATCACTTACTGGGCCTTCTGGTAGCCCTGCCGCAGGTCCTTGATTTTCACCCAGACCTGCTAGGTGTCCTGGGTGTAGCCCTTGGCATCCAGGGCCTGGGAAATGGAGGCATAAACCTCCCTATTCTGACGGATGCCCTGCAGCCTGCGGGCAACTGCCTCATTCCCCAAATGGCTATCAGCTCCAGGATTTCCTGGTGGCTCCAGGAAGAGGCCTGCTTGTGGCACTGGCTGCCCTGCTCTGCCATGCTTGCAGAGGCAGGCCTGGCCAGGTCTGAGGTGTAGGGAGGGCAGGGCTGTGTGCTTGGCCAGGGTGGGCTTCCTGTGCCAAGAACTCTGGGAGGAAGGTCAGGGAGCAGGGCCGGGGGATCTGGAGGGCATTTAGTTCGAGTTAGGGCTACTCCACGTCTACACTGGCTTAAGTTGACTTAAACGCTAGTTCAAATTAAAACGAGGTGTTATTAATTCAAACTAGTTTTTCCTTAATTCGACTTAAGGAGCAGCTTAAGTCGAATTAAGGAAAGCCCAGTGTAGATGTGGAGTAAATAAAGTCCACTTAAGACTCCTTAAATCGACTTAATCCGTAAGTGTAGACGCACCCAAAGACTGGGATCAAAGCCCAGAGTCAAGCAAAAAGGCAGAACCTGGATGCTGGGACTGAGGGTCAAAATGGCGGGTAGGCAGTGGAGCAAGCAGAGCAGAAGGCAAGGCTGGGTGCAAGACAGAAGCAGCAGGGACCAGGTAACCCAGGAGTAGGCACAGTGGTGGGAATGAGCATTGAGTAGCCAGCAAGCTGCTGCTGGCTTAAGAGGTAATCAGGCAGCATGCTCCTTAGGAAGAGTTTTTTAGTGTTTAAAAAGTTAAATGATGTGTTTGGGTACCACAGAAGATCAGGCCTGGATTAACCAGTCTGGGATCCCCGACTGCCCCCCACTACATGGGCCTCATGCTTCTGGGGACCCCCCCAAGCCTGGGCCCCCACCGCAGGGTCCAGACCCTCCCCCCTCCCTCCATTGCTGGAGGGGCCCTGGGACCCAAGAGCACTCCCACCCTGGCCAGTGTACGGGCAGGGATGGGGGAGCAGCTGGCATGAGATGCAGCAGCCTCCATGCAGTCCCCCAGGGCCACAGCGCCTGGAGAGCTTTGCACTGCACTGGGCCAGAGACTCGCCCGGAGCACAGACAGGCTGTGCCAGCTGGCCCTGTCCCCCGGGCAGAGCAAGCAGGCTCTGGCCCGCCCCACCCCAGGGGTTTACCGGCCGGCCCAGGGGTAGGGTGGGCGCACAGAGGGCTGCCCCCCTCCTCCCAAAGCGCCAGCAGGACAGGAGCCCTGCAGGTGCTGAACAGGGGGAGGAGCTGCGGATTATCAAAGGAGGCTATGTACACACTACAGGAATAGTCGTGCAACAAGCCTGTTGCGCTTTAAAAGTCACGTGGTTTTTGTTGCGCAAGGTCGTGTACACACTGGCTGACTCTAATGGAACAGAGCCCCCTCCCCCCCCGCATTTCGCAATTCCACAAGAAACCCAATTGCAGTGTGGGTACCTATCCCACAGTTCCCTCTAGCGCGAATTATGGCTAGGAATCCTGGGAAGAAGAAGAGTTGCACTATGCAGCATGGGTAAAGTCATGCTTTCCCATGATGCATTATGTTCCACCCGCGCCACGGCAGTTGCTACTAGCAACTCGCGCCCATCTTCAACTTCAACGCCTGTCTTCCCGGAACTCCTTTTGCAGCATCATGGATACAGCTTTGATCTCCACTGTCGCCTTGAACATTTTGAATACATCTCGGCTTCTGGCACAGTATGCATTCAGCTCCGAATCAGAGCAGGATTCGGATGACTCCCGTTCGGCGACTGCCAGTCGTGACAACAGCACCACATTGCTGATCTCCTTCGCAGACCATCTGCACACGGTGAACCACCAAATCTGGTCATGTGAGACGAGCACAGAGTGGTGGGACCGCATCGTTTTGCATCTGTGGGATGATGACCAGTGGCTACAAAACTTTCAAATGCAGAAAGCCACATTCATGGAATTGTGTGAGGAGCTAGCCCCTGACCTGCGACGCAAGGACACAAAGATGAGAGCAGCCCTCAGTGTGGAGAAGCGTGTGGCGATCGCGCTGTGGAAAATGGCGACACCGGACTGCTACCGCTCGGTCACGAATCAGTTCGGAGTTGGCCGTCGGGGTAGCACTTTCACAAGTGTGCAGAGCCATCAATCGTGTTCTGCTACGGAGGACAGTGACGTTGGGGAACGTGCGTGAGATCGTCGATAGATTTGCGGACAAGGGTTTCCCGAACTGTTGGGGAGCCAATAGACGGTACTCACATCCCTATTCTCGTGCCCAATCATCTTGCAACTGAGTATTTTAATAGGAAGGGATACTTTTCCATGGTGCTTCAGGCACTCGTGGATCACCGGGGCCGTTTCACTGACATAAATGCGGGGTGGTCGGGAAAGGTGCATGACGCTCGCATTTTCAGGAACTCGGGACTGTTCCGTAAGCTGCAAGCGGGGACCTTCTTTCCCGATGACAAAATGTCTGTGGGAGGTGTTGAGATGCCCATAGTCATCCTAGGGGACCCAGCCTACCCACTGATGCCCTGGCTTATGAAGCCTTATACTGGTAATTTAGATCGCGCCAAGGAGCGCTTCAATTACCGGTTAAGCCGGTGCAGAATGGCCGTTGAGTGTGCCTTTGGCCGTTTAAAAGCACGCTGGAGATGTTTATATGGGAGGCTAGACTTAAATGAGGACAACATGCCAGCTGTTATTGCGACGTGCTGTGTGCTGCATAATCTCTGCGAAAAACGGGGCGAGAGATTTCCCCCGTCCTGGGGCATGGAGACTGAGCGGCTAGAGTTTGCCTTCCAGCAACCGGCCACTAGGGCTATCAGGGGGGCACAGCTGAGAGCCGTGCGCATAAGGGAGGCACTGAAGGAACATTTTAGTAATGGGGACTCATAGGATGCATTCTGTTGTTGGGCAATAGTGTTCCCGGGCAGTATTGGGTGCTTTTCTTTTGGGGGGCTCTGGAATGTGTGCTTTGCAATGGGGTACTGATCGATAAACAGACGCGCATCGATAATTACTAATGTGAATCAATAAACAGACTTTTAAATGTTTAACCGTTTCAACTTTATTAATATAACACGTTACATGGGTGAAGTGAAAGGAGAGGGGGCTATAGGTGCGTGTAGGTGCGTGACTCCATGACATAGGATGGTGAAGGAGTAGAGGTAACAGTATACCAGGGGTTTCCTTGGGCTTCAAAGAAATGCTTGGGGGGCGAGTGGGGCATGGGGGATGGAAACTGTTGATATGGCTGCAGGGCGGGGCAAGTCTGGAGCAGACCGACCATGGTCTTCATCAGCTGGGTCTGCTCCTGGAGGATGTTTATTAGGGCATCCTTCTGCTTTATCCTCTTTCCATTGTTCTCTTTGCGCTCCTGCCTGCACTGCCGCCGCCATTGTCTAGTCTCCCTGGCTGATGCCTCGCTGGACTGCATCAGCTCCTGGAAGATATCCTCCTTGCTCCTGCGAGGCTTCCTCCTTATCTGTCTCAGCCGGTCAGCTGGCGCAGTCCACCGCCCAGCGAAGGTCGTTTCTATGGAAAAATGAAACATTATGAGTAGTGCTATTGTTCTCACTTTGGTTATTGAGACGTTAAGATGCTCTCCCGCCACATTCCGCGCTGTCCACGGGACAGGACATTCCTGGGGACTGAAAAGTGCTTTTGAAAAGTGAGGGAAGGGTTGCAGAGAGTAGACACACAGCTCCGCGAACTATTTGCAGTGCTTGTGCCGATTATTTCACAGAGTGCTGCAATGGAAGCCGATATCTCGCTACTTAGAGTGCCTCTGCAAGCCAGAACGCATATCCTGCATGTCTCTGCTTTTCACCCAGGCCCTTACGCTGCCGGCTTGTGCGCGGCCATGGTTCCCGCGGCCGTGCTTTCCAGCTGGTGAGGGAGAGTCTCCCTGTATGGGGGAGGGCAAACGGTCGCTCTACCATCAAATTTGACTAGAAGACTCTGGAAATATATTGAGGACACATTCAGTGACTTGAAAGGAGATGATTTCCTGGCAATTGCTGCATGCATTGATGCACTGCTCATGTAATGCTTGGCAAACCCCCCGATCCATAAAACCAAATAAAAGATGAAACAGAGAACGCATAGTTCGTGCCTGCTCTTCATTTACATGCAAAGCTTGAACTGCTAGAATAGTGGCCACTGCTTATGCATCTTACCGGGGCTCCCCTCTGCAGCCTCTGAAGAAAGCGTGGAGAAGGAATCTGTGCAGCTTGTGTCAGGCAGCGTGGAGAACAGCTCCTGGCTCCCGAGGTCTGGTGCACCACTATCACCGTCCACGTCGTCTTCCTCCTCCGCGTGCTCGTCAACGACTGCACCGGTATTCTTTTCGGACGCAATTGCCGAGGTGTCCACGGTAGCTTTCGGGGTGGTTATGGGATCGCCGCTCAGGATTGCTTCCAACTCCTTGTAAAAGCGGCATGTAGCCGGCGCTGAGCCGGAGCGCCGGTTTGCCTCTCTGGCTCTGTGGTACATGATCCGCAACTCCTTCACCTTAGACCGGCATTGAAGAGTGTCTCTCTCGTACCCCTTCTCAATCATCGCCTGAGATATTTGGCCAAAAATGTCGAAATTCCTCCGGCTGCCACGTAATTGTGACTGCACGGCGGACTCTCCCCAGACGCCTATCAGATCTAGCACCTCTGCTGTTGTCCAGACTGGAGCACGTTTGCCGCACTGAGATGCCATTGTTCTCGGAGCACACAGCTGCTGCAGCACTGAACAGCAAGCCAAACGGAAGATTGAAGAATTTAAAAATTTGCGGGACTGAGGGGAGGGCAGGTAAGATGACGTCACGGACACAGAGTACAGAAGGAAGTGCAGAAGGGATGGGATTGGAATTGTGGGCCATTTCCGGAGGTTTCACATTGCGCGGTAACCATACACACACGGACTATCGCGCAATAGCTGTTCTGCGTTAGCCGCTACCACCCTCGTTTTGGTGGTTTACATATTGCGCTGTAAGAGGGCTCTTAACGCGCAACAACTGTGAGTTATGTGTGTACGCGCTGCTTCTTATCACGCAATAAAGGGCATTAACGCGCAATAACTTTGTAGTGTGTACAAGGCCGGAGTTTTAGGGCCCAGGAGTTAAGCCCCTAAAGCCCCTTTGATAATCTGGTCCTGCAGAAGATGTGAGGGAAGATGGACAAGCTCTAAAGCTGGCAGAGTGCCAATGTGCTGGGCAGCATGCCCAGCCTGGCTCACTGCCAAAGGCTAAACCCTGAAGGGCCACTAGTCTGTTTAATTAAAATTTAATTGAAACGTGTTTAATTAACTTTTAATTAAATAGACTAGTGGCCCTTCATTCAGGGTTGTAAAAATTATATTTGTGGCCCTCGAACCAAAAAGATTGGGACCACTGCTCCATAGGGCATCAAATCTACCTTTGGCATTCTCAAAAATTCTTACTCATGCAGGTAGCTGAAAATACTGATTTTTTTCCCAGAAGTGAAAGGCTCTCCCTGTATGCAGTGTAATTCCACAACTGGTCCTGTGTTACTGCTTTCAGAATAGAATGATAGCAGGGTAAAACAAGCCTTATTTTTCCAGTGAAAAATGTATTCCTATAGATTAGGTGTCAAGTTATAAGGAGGTTAGCACAATCTCCTCCGTTTTCTTCTCTCACTGTTTTGTGGAATCTACTATTCCTTTGTTGTTGTTTTTTTAATATGTCCCCATACCCAATTTTTTATCCATTTGCTGAAGTTTTTCCAAAAATTCCATTTTCAGGTTGACTCTAAACAAAATTTTATTTCATTTGTGAAATTGTCAGGGAACCAAGCAATCCATTATTCATACTGCTTGCTGTATGTTACCTTTTCTAATCTTCTGTACATTTTAATACTCATTTGCCCTATTTGTAACTCAGCAAATAGTACTCTTCCCTCCCTGTTCAGCACTCTGTTTGGCACTGGTGAGGCCACATCTGGAATATTGTGTAGAGTTTTGGGCTCCCCACTACAGAAAGGCTGTGGACAAATTAGAAAGAGTCCAGCGGATGGCAACAAAAATTATTAGTGGGGTGGGGCACATGATTTATCAGGAGAGACTGAAGGAATTAGGCTTATTTAGTCTGCAGAAGAGAAGAATAAGGGGGGATTTGATAGCAACTTTCAACTACTTGAAGGGGTGCTCCAAAGAGGAGAGAGTTAGGCTATTCTTAGTGGTGACAGAGGACAGAACAAGGAGCAATGGTTTCAATGGTTAGCAGCTGGAGAGGTTTAGGTTGGATATTAGGAAAAACTTTCTCACTAGGAGGGTGGTGAAGCTTTGAAATGGGTTGCCTAGGGAGGTGGTGGAATCTCCGTCTTTGGAGACTTTCAAGGCCCAGTTAGACAAAACCCTGGCTGGGATGATTTAGTGGGAGTGGTCCTGCTTTTAGCAGGGGGTTGGACTAGATGACCTCATGAGGGCCCTTCCAGCCCTGATATTCTATGATTCTATGTTCCAGTGCTCCACATAATCTGAGGGATGGTGTTTATCTGTATGCGCTTTCTCCTAGATGAGAGGCCTGATTTCTTGAATGTAGTGGAGAGGGCTTGAAAGAAACAAGAAAAGGTTGGCGAGGGATGGAAAAAAACAACTAGATGGGTTTCAGCAAGAGTTATATATAGGCTGGACTAGTCTGGAGGAGGCCCCTGTATGTTGTCCCATACCCAACAAAATGTTGATGGTGTGGCCTAGGTGGGTGCTGCAGGCAGGGAGACAGAGACAGAACTGAAATAGAGGGAGGAGAAACATTTGCAGTTTCGCCTAAGGAGCTTAAATGACACCCTTCGTCCTGGCTGCAGAAGGGAGCCACTGCCTAAGGACCCAGGTGTTGCAGTGGGACTACAAGACTGGTGCAGGATCCTTTCTGCAGCCAAGGGGATGGGATATCAGCAGGAAGCACAGCAAAGTGCTTGATCTGGGTCCTTAGGCACTGGGGTCCCTGCTGGAGCTAGAGCAGGGGTCTGCAACCCAAAAGATAAGAAGAGCCATTTTTGAAAATTCCTTCAATAACAAAGTGTTTTGAGAGCCACAATGGGTGTAGCCTCCTGGTGGGAGGTGCAGGGAGGTGAGCCAGGATTTCTGCTGCAGGGTCCCCTTATGCGGGGGGGCGAGCCTGGAGCTTGGCATGGGCTGCCCGTGGGGTCCCTGGTGGCTGGGGGAAGCCCAGAGCCAGGCATGGGCCTTCTGCAGGGTACCCCAGTGGTTGGGGGAGCCCAGAGCCGCAAGGGGGCAGCCAAAGAGCCGCTTGCGAACAGGGACTGCAAACAGGGGAGTTTGCGAGGGAAGGAGAAGGAGAAGCCCTGAGAAGGAGGCGAAGGAGATCCCCTTGCTGAAGAAGCAAGGGAGAGAGTGAATTGCTGACTGTGTGTGCTTGTGCTTGTGTCTTTTTTTCCCACAGGTGATTTCTGTGAATTGTCAGTTACTGTGTGAGTTGGGATTGTGATTGTGTGATTGTCTGGGGGCTGTTTGTACCATTGTTCTCTGCTCAGCCCTGCTCAGCTCAATCAGCCTTGTGATCACCCTTCCCCTGTGTGCTTAACGAGGGGCAAGGGCTGACCCAGGCAGAGAAGGCCTTAAAAGCCAGTGGCTGAGCGACCAGGGGGAGCTTGCGAACAGGGACTGCAAACAGGGGAGTTTGCGAGGGAGTTGGTGGTTTGTGTAGCCACTATGGTGAAGAGGACCCGCACCACTACTGTCTCCTCCACCTGCGCCTGTATCCAGACAGACATACTGACCGTGGATATCTCTACCCAGATCCTGGCGTGGACTTGCAAGGACTGTGGCCTGCATTTCCCACTCTCAGATGGTCAGGCTGGGGAGATCATTCAATGTGACAGGTGTCTCCTGGTGGAATCTCTCAGGAAGCAGGTGGGGGAGTTACAGGAGGAGGTGGCCAGGCTCAGGAGTATCCATGCCCTGGAGAAGTTCCTGGATAGCATTCATGAGGAAACATGCAAGGATGAGGAAACTATCCAGAGGCAAAGGACTGCTGCCACACCCTCGGAGAAGGATGGGATGGCTCAAGGAGAGGGTGGACACTGGCAGCTGGTTACTTCTGGCAGCAGACAGTGCTCCACCCCTGCTCCCATCCCACCCTCCGTTGTGGTAAAGAACCACTACGCAGCACTACAGACAGGAGATGATATGGAAGAGGAGAAGCCGTGCACCCCCAAGGTTGGGAGGATCACAACCATCACACCCAGGAGAAAACGTCGGGTTGTGGTGGTTGGTGACTCTCTTCTGAGGGGGACGGAGGCACCCATCTGTCGCCCAGATAAGGCTTCTCGGGAGGTATGCTGCCTGCCAGGTGCCCGTATCCGAGACGTTACGGAGGGATTGTCGAGAATCATCCGTCCCTCTGACTACTACCCCATGCTACTCATCCATGTGTGAACCAATGATACTGCGAGAGGTGACCCTCTGCAGATCAAAGGGGACTACAGGGCTCTGGGAGCACGGGTGAAGGAGTTCGGTGCACAGGTGGTTTTCTCCTCGATCCTCCCGGTCAAGGGTAGGGGCCCGAGCAGAGACAGATGCATCCTGGAGGTGAATGCCTGGCTGCGGAGATGGTGTTACCAGGAGGGCTTTGGCTTCCTCGACCATGGGGTGCTGTTTCAGGAAGAAGGACTGCTAGGCAGAGACGGACTCCACCTATCCAGGAAGGGAAAGAGCATATTTGGAAGCAGACTGGCTAACCTGGTGAGGAGGGCTTTAAACTAGGTCCGAAGGGGGAAGATGACCAACACCCACAAGTAAGTGAAACTGAGGGAAACCTGGGGGAAGGGATGGAACTTGGGGGATGCTGGGGCTGTAACAGCAGGAATAAAAGAGGGGGTAGTTGGAACTGGGGGCAGGGGTCAAATAATTGTTTATTTCTTGATAAAGTCATAATACCTCAGGTGAGTGGGGAAGGACGACACCGGAAGAAATTGCAAGGGGGAAGATGCGACAGGAGGGAGAATGGACAGGGCAAAGTAGGGCAATGGGCCCAGTATCTTAGGTGCCTGTACACAAATGCGAGGAGCCTGGGAAACAAGCAGGAAGAATTGGTAGTACTGGCACAGACAAGGAACTATGATATAATTGGAATAACAGAAACGTGGTGGGATAACTTGCATGACTGGAGCACTGCCATGGATGGATATAAATTGTTCAGGAAGGACAGGCAGGGAAAAAGGGGGGGGAGGAGTAGCGTTATATGTAAAAGAGCTGTACGACTGCTCGGAGCTCCACTATGAAAGTGGAAACAAGATGGTTGAAAGCTTGTGGGTTAAGTTTAGGGGAGAATGCAACAAGGGGGATGTTGTGGTGGGTGTCTGCTACAGACCGCCAGACCAGAAAGAGGAGGTGGATGAGGCGTTCTATGGACAACTAACAGAAGTTTCCAGATCGTCGCAGGCCCTGGTTCTTATGGGGGACTTCAATTATCCTGATGTCTGATAATAGAGCAGTGCACAGGCAATCCAGGAAGTTTTTGGAGAATATTGAAGACAACTTCCTAGTACAAATGCTGGAGGAACCAACTAGGGGCCTTGCACCTCTAGACCTATTGCTCACAAACAGAGAAGAATTGATCGGGGAAGTAGAAGTAAATGGCAACCTGGGCAGCAGCGACCATGAGACGGTAGAGTTCAGGATCCTGATCAATGGAAGGAAGGAAAGAAGCAGAACACACACCCTGGACTTCAGAAAAGCAGATTTTGGCTCCCTTAGGGAGCTGATGGGCAGGGTCCCATGGGAAGCTGATCTGAAGGGGAAAGGTGTCCAAGACAGCTGGCTGTATTTTAAAGAAACCCTGTTAAAGGCACAGGAAGATAACATTCCGATGTGCAGAAAGAACAGCAAATGTGGACGGCGACCAGCGTGGCTTAGCAGGGAACTCTGCGGGGAGCTGAAACATAAAAGGGAAGCTTACAAGAAGTGGAAGCTTGGACAGATGACAAGGGAGGCGTATAAAGATATTGCTCGGGACTGCAGGGATCAAATCAGAAAGGCCAAAGGACAATTGGAGTTGCAGCTAGCAAGAGATGTGAAGGATAACAGAAAGGGATTCTATAAGTATATCAGCAACAAGAAAAGGATCAGAGGTGGTGTAGGTCCCTTACTGAATGGGGCAGGCATCCTCGTGGAGGATGATGCGGAAAAGGCTGAAGTACTCAATGCTTTTTTTTACTTCAGTCTTCACAGGGCGGGCCAGCTCCCAGGCTACTACACGGGGTAACGCGGACTGGAGAGAAGAGTGGCCCTCAGTGATGGAAAGTCAGGTTAGGGAACACTTAATGAAATTGGATGTGCACAAGTCCATGGGGCCGGATGAACTGCATCCGAGGGTGCTGAGGGAGTTGGGGGAAGTGATTGCAGAGCCGCTGGCCATTATCTTTGAGAACTCGTGGCGAACGGGGGTGGTCCCGGAGGATTGGAAAAAGGCAAATATAGTACCTATCTTTAAGAAAGGGAAAAAGGAGGATCCGGGGAACTACAGACCGGTCAGCCTCACCTCAATCCCTGGGAAAATCATGGAGCAGGTCCTCAAGGAATCCATCCTGAAACACTTGGAGGAAAATAGAGTGATCAGGAACAGTCAACATGGATTCACCAAGGGCAAATCGTGCCTGACCAACCTGATTTCCTTCTATGATGAGATGACTGGATTTGTGGATGCGGGAAGAGCCGTTGACGTGATATACCTTGACTTTAGCAAGGCTTTTGATACGGTTTCCCACAACATTCTCGTTGGCAAGTTAAGGAAGTATGGGTTGGATGAGTGGACCGTAAGGTGGATCAAAAACTGGTTAGATCAACGGGCTCAGCGGGTAGGAATCAATGGCTCGATGTCTGGTTGGCAACCGGTAACGAGTGGAGTACCCCAGGGGTCGGTCCTGGGGCCGGTTCTATTCAACATCTTCATTAATGATCTTGATGATGGAATAGACTGCGTGCTTAGTAAGTTTGCGGATGACACCAAGTTGGGGGGAATGGTAGATACTCTGGAGGGCAGGGACAGGATCCAGAGAGACTTGGACAAATTGGAACACTGGGCCGAAAGAAACCTCATGAGGTTCAACAAAGACAAGTGCAAAGTCCTGCACTTAGGACGGAAAAATCCCATGCACTGCTACAGGCTGGGGACCGATCAGCTAAGTAGCAGCGCTGTAGAAAAGGACCTGGGAGTTATGGTGGACGGGAAGATGAATATGAGCCAACAGTGTGCCCTTGTTGCCAAAAAGGCCAATGGCATATTAGGCTGCATCAGTAGGAGTATTGCCAGCAGATCGAGGGATGTGATAATTCCCCTCTATTCGACACTGGTCAGGCCGCATCTGGAGTACTGTGTCCAGTTTTGGGCTCCCCACTACAGAAAGGATGTGGACAAATTAGAAAGAGTCCAGCGGAGGGCAACAAAAATGATTAGGGGGCTGGGGCACATGACTTATGAGGAGATACTGAAGGAACTAGGCTTATTTAGTCTAGAGAAGAGAAGACTGAGGGGAGATTTGATAGCAACCTTCAACTACTTGAAGGGTTGCTCCAAAGAGGAGGGAGCTAGGCTGTTCTCGAGGGTAACAGAGGACAGAACAAGGAGCAATGGTTTCAAATTACAGCTGGGGAGGTCAAGGTTGGATATTAGGAAAAACTTTCTCACGAGGAGGGTGGTGAAGCATTGGAATGGGCTATCTAGGGAGGTGGTAGAATCTTCATCTTTGGAGATTTTTAAGGCTCGGTTAGACAAAACTCTGGCTGGGATAATTTAGGGGGAGTGGTCCTGCTTTTTAGCAGGGGGTTGGACTAGATGACCTCGTGAGGTCCCTTCCAACCCTATTATTCTATGATTCTATGATTCTATGCGGCTCCAGAGCCACAGGTTGCAGACCCCTGAGCTAGAGGGAGTGGAGATCAGTGCTTCCCTCCCCCAGCTCCAGAAGAAAGCAAAGCACTCTTCCTGGATTTCTAGGTCCTTGTTGGAGTCAGTGGGAGGGAAGCATTACCTAAGACACACAGGGTTAAAGGACGTGGGGGGTTTCCCTGCTGCAGCCAGGGAGACAGGATCAGTGAGATCTGTCTGACTGCGGTGGTGGGGAGGCCCTGCTGGTGGAGACTTGTGGCCGTTTAGGGTAGTAAAAATTATGTATGTGGCCCTAGAGCAAAAAAAGCACAATGGATATACATTAAGAGCCCTAGTGCTTCATTCTCAGCTATGCATAGTGACTTAAAAGATTGTGAGCTAGTAACTAACATATCAATTGACAGTTAAAAAAAGTTAAACAGCACAAGAAATAAACACCATTAAAGACTAACAAATTTATTTATCGCATAAGCTTTTGTGGGAGAAAATCCCACTTTGTCAGACTCTTAATGTCCCCATCTTTAAGCATCTGAAGAAGCTAGGAGACAATGTAAGCACCCCAGCATTTCATTACAATGCTGATTATCTTGGGTGAGTGCTAGCGAGTTTTCACACCTGATAACGGCTCATTGCTTCACATTCACTTTGTACTGACCATCTTTCCAAATGTGACAGAAAGTCCCAAAACAAAGAGTCCTAGCCCCTAGGTCACTTTTAAAGAGCAAAATTAAAACTGCAGCAGGACCCTTGATTTAACCTCCCTGCCAGGGACCAATTCTCTTTCCTGCTCCCCAATGTTTCCTCTTCCCCTGGGCCCTGCTGCATTTCTCCCCTGGGCCAGCACCTGGCCCCAGTACTTACCCCCACCCCCTGCTCATCCCCGGAGAACCTCTCCCCCGTCCCAGCTGGCTCCCTCTAGCCCCGTCCCGGCCGGCTGGCCCTCGCCCCTGCCAGAGTCCAGCTCCCCAGCAGCAGTGGAGCAACGGGCTGGTTCCTCTCCAGTCTGCACTCCAGCAAAATAAGTTGTGTGCTGTTGCTTACTTTGCTGGAGTGGAGACCAGGGATCAGCCAGACGCTCGCCCACTCGCTCACTCCCTCCCCACTTCCACACAGTCCTGCCTCTGCTGAAGCAAGGGCAGGAGAGTTGAAAAGAGATCCCAGTCCTCCCGTTCCCCGCTGGCCAGCTCCCTGATCCGATCCACACCCCCCTTCCAGCTTACCTGGCCAGAGCTGCAGCCTGCAGGGGTGTCCGGACTGCTCCTTGGCCCCACTCCCTCCCTGAACATGCTCTGTCTGAGCATGTGTAACCTTCGGGTGGGCTAAATTCATTTAGTTGCCCTTCTCCAGTGCCTCACAGAAATCAATCCCAATCCCTGTGGAGGAAGCAGCTGGAGACCCAGGATCCAGTCTGTACAGGACTCACGGCGAAGCTTGCTCAGAGCTACACTCCGACATGTAAACTACAGTAAACATAACAATGAACTTTATTAACTACTAACTAAATGAACCTTATCCTAAGAAAACAAACTACAATTAACCAAGAACAATCCCTTGCATGAAAGATATCCAAGAGTCCCAAAGTCTGTGTGGAGTTCACCCAACTCTCAGCTACAGTCTCTGTTCCAGTGTGGAAGCTTGAGTGGCAAGAAATAGCTGGCCTCTTCTTTCTTTGCTGAAATCCTCTGTAGCATTACATACAGGCTCTCTCTTCTCCTCTGCAACCAGCCCTCAGTCCCATATGCATGTCTGCAAGGTCTGTCGCAAATGACTCCTTTACATGGAGAAAACATCTTGTTCGCTCCTGGCTCAGCTCCTCTCCAGAACACTGAGCACATGGTCTCCCCTCAAGGCAGCTCCTGCCTGCTGTCTGCTCAGGCTGCTGCTCTCCAGTCATCTGACTGAGAACATCCCATCACACCAGCAGGGTACACTGTGGAGCATGCTCAAATTGCTACCACTCCCTGCTTCTGGAAGTTTCCAGTTGTGGGTCGCTAATCTGCCCAACAACAGTAACCCACCCTCAGCAGGTCTCTCAGAGATAGCCTTTTCAGGCATATGGGTTACACATGCTCAGGGTGGGAGATTTAAAATAGCCTTACTGGAGGCTGCAGCCAGGCGGCCTCTGGTGCCCTAGGTGATCGCCTAGGTCGCCTCTATGGAAGGACCAGCCCTGGGTGCATCGCATCATGGGAGGACATGACACAGCGTTTTGTTGCACTGTGGAACAGCTACCCACAATGCAACACTTCTATATTCAAACTAGCTGGAGCAGGGAATGTAGTGTGAACATGCTCCTCCGCTTTTATTAATTCGGCTTCTAAAGGCCGAATTTAAATCTCACGCCAGTGTAGACATGGCCATAGAATGTGAAGAGCTGCAGAATGAATGCAGTTTCCCTGCTGCAGTCAGGGACATGGGAGATCAGCAAGTGAGGAGGCAAACTGGTTTTCAGGGAGGGTCGGCTGGTGGAGGCTGCTGGCCCTTCAAGGCTGTAAAAATTTCATCTGGGCCAAAAATGTGGGGAACCACTGCTTTAAAGTTAAATTCTATTCATTTTATCTATTTGTGTCCCTACATTGTGGCTACAGAAGCCTGAGCCAATACTAGCAGGTGGAATACAAGGAATTCCTTGAGTGAAGTACTCTGGTATTATCTTATGCAGTACTGCCAATTTCAAGACATCAAAAGTCATGAGATTGGCAGAAATATTTCTTCTTCTTCTTCTTCTTCTTCTTCTTCTTCTTCTTCTTCTCCAAAGATTATACTGTTTTTTTAAACTAATCTCTTGGAGTATGTCTACATTGGAGGCTCTGTTAAGTCGACTTAGAGCGTCAACTTAAAGTTGACCTTGTTAAGCCGACTTAGAGCGTCCACACTGAACACCCCAGTCAACTGCCTGCGTCCACACTAGCAGGTGCTAGGTTGGTGGAGGAGTGGCCAAGAACTTCAGCTTGATCTGCCCAACCATGGCTCTCCCCAGCCCAATCTCCCCAGCCCGATCTCCCCAGCCATGGCTCTCCCCTTTTCCCCAGCTTGATCTCCCTGGCCGCAGCTCTCCCCTTCTTTCCCCCCAGCCCGATCTTCCCCATGACTCTCCCCCCTTCTCTCCCCAGTCCAATCTTCCCCATGGCTTGCCCCTTTTCTCCCCAGCTCAATCTTCCCTGGGGCTTTCCCCTTCTCCCTAGCCCAATCTCCTCGGCCACAGCTCTCCCCATCTGCAGCTCTCCCGAGTCCAATGGCAGAAGCTCATTTTCTTCTCTCCAGCCCAACACATAGTAAAGTAATTAATCAATCAATCAATTAATTGGTTGGCTAATTAATTAATTAATTAATTAATTAATTAATTGGTTGATTAATTAGTAATTAATATTGGAGGCCAATTAGGTCAATTTAGGGCTATTCCTCATCCACACTGGCTTAAGTCGACTTAATAAGGTCAAGTTCAGAGGTGGTGTTATTAAGGCAACATAAGGAAGCACTGAAGTTGACTTAAGAAAAGATTTTGGCCCCTCCTGCAGGCTGTGGCATCACTGGTGCTGGGCACAGGGGGCACATGCCCCAAGTCCCAGCACCAGTGCCTCAAGTCTGGCAGGGACCTGGGGCGCAGCTGCCACTGGCTCTATCGAGCCCCCACTAGGGTCGGGGACCCGGCTGACTCCTGCAACCCACAATGGGGCCAGGGCCAGTGAAACCAGGGATGTCACTGCCGATCTGGCCCAGGTCGTGATCTGGTCCCAAGACCCAGCCCCCTCCAGCTTGCGGGCCCAACCTGGCTTCCCTGCGTCAGGTACCAGCTTGCCGGAGCCATCGCCAGCCCATGGTCCCAAGTGCTGGCCCTGGGTGCTGCCACTAGGCCCAGGTGGTCCCAGCCCTGGGCGCTGGCCTGTCGAGCCAGTCCGGGGTGATCCCAGCCCTAGGTCGGCTTGCTACCAGGCCAGGGCCAGCTGCCGCCACCCCAACCCAAGACCCCAGGAAAGCTGCCACACCCTACTCGGGGCCCCAGGCCAGCCGCTGCCACCCCTTACCCAGGCCCAGCCACCAGCCACCTATCCAGAGCTGGTGCTGGAGCCAACCACCACCAGTCCTGACCCAAGCCAGGGCCAGCTACCGCCCCTATCGGGGTCAGGGCCAGCAGCTGCCCTCCTCTCCCCCCCAACACGCTGCCTACCTGAGAGGAAGGGGATTTAAATTTCACTTCTGTTCTGCACCACATCAGCTATGTGCTGCAGAGCAGGAGCGGATCTGAGCTCCTCTCAGGCAGGTGTGGGGGACCTCAGGGCAGGTGCAGAGCTCTACGCCTGCATGTGGCAGAGCTTGGGACTTGGGGAAGTGGTTGGGACACTTGGAGCCTGTGCCCCCTGTGCCCAGCATCAGCAATGCCCATGGCACATGCCTGCCCCTCACCAGTGCCCCCGCCCAACCTGCAGCCCCCTCCAGACTACCCCCCACCTCTCCGGGGGACCCTGTGGTACATGCCCTGGCCTGACTCCCCCACACACACTGGGGGCCCCACTGCTTTCCTTGCTCCCCTCAGCCCCCCATCTCGCTCACCCACTGCTGTGCCCAGCCCCCCTTTTCCTCCCTCTTGCCCATTGGGGCCGGGACCCACTTACCCCACAGAGGGGCTGCTTCCAATCATACTACTTGGGCTGGAGAGGGAGGGATTAAATTTCCCTCTCCGTCCTGGGCTACATGCAGCGAGGGGAGAGGCTGGCAGCTCTTCCCTCTGGTAAGCAGACCAGTCAGCCTGGGGTCTGGGCAGGCTGAAGGTGACTGGCAACAGCCACCACTTAGGTCAGCCAGGCTGGATTTTTGGGGGGCCGCAAGGCCCCCCTTTAGGCCAGGGCCAGGGGTTCAGCCTCTAAAGACCCTGCTTTAATTTGGCCCTACTGCTGATAAAGATGCCCCCAATAGGCTTCCTTTGGCATGTTCAACTGGACATGAGAGACAGATGCCAACCCAGGACCTGCTGGAGGGATTATATCTCCTGGCCTGCCTGGGAATCCTCCAGAAGGAGCTAGAACCTGTTGTGCAAGAAAAGGCAGTCTGGTCCTCCCTACTCTCCATGTTGTTACTGCAACCCTCACCAGGAAAGAGGGCATAAAGAAGAAGAAGAAAGAAATTATCTTTATTTCCTTTGTCCAGAACTCCAGCTGATGTGATAAGCTTCTGTGCATGCAACACCTTTATAGTTTGAGGGCCATGAGTCCAGTCTTCGTATCATGCTACCTCACAACTGCCCAGTTTTGATGGTCTGTGTATATGGGCAAGGGAATGTCCTCCTGCCTAGATTACAAGTTCCAGATGGGCATTTTTACAATTAGAAAGCAAAAATCACGTTACCTTCAAGCTTTGGATACTCACTACACATAACATTAATGCATGCAGCAATTTACAAGACTTTTATAGAATATAAACAGAGCCTTAAAAGTCTAATATATGTTTTGAACAGTACTAATGAGTCTGGTTTGCAGCTATGAATTTGTTGGTGCTCAGCTGACACAGCTTTGGCAAAAACTAGCAGCTGGTCCACCAGCATTACAACCCCCAAAACAACTCAAGACTTTCTTGCCTTTGCATTGTCCACTACTGGCAGTAATAGTTGGGTCTAGGGATCCAATCCTGAGAATTACCCCACATGGATGGACATCTGCACCGGTAAAGAGGACCAATGGCAAAGAGCAGGTTTGTTACTCATGGTTTTTGACCACTCAGTAATCTAAGGCCATTCATACAATAGGGATAAACTTAGGTAAAATTGAGAAAATAAACCAGATAAAGTAGGGGGAACAGCAATCTTGTTATACAATAGTATAAAGTCGATGCTGAGCAGATCTCCAGACATAGGTGATGTGGGAGGAGGGAGCTCAGGGTCATAAACAGGGCCGGATTAAGGAGCTTTTGGGCAGGCCAGCAATGAGGGGCAGACCCCTTGGGGCCAAAGGCTGCTCTCCATGGCCCTCCTGCCCCAGCCCCAGTCCAGCTGGTCTGCCCCCAGCCAGGGGTGAGGCCAGCTGGCGCATGATGCGGCCTTTGATGCCTTTTTCTTCTCCTCTAAGTTCTCTACTGTGTTCTCATCTTGCTTCCATGCTTAGTTCTCCATTAGCTTCCCATCTCAGTTCCCCAAATTCAGGGACAGGACACTGGATACTACTGGAGAAAGAAAGGAATAGAAAATATGAGAGAAATTATTTAACTTCCCAATAACGCAATTTCCATGGTTAGCACTATCACTGAGATCCTATGCCAGTCTTGCAGGGTCAGTTTATCTGGAGATAGGAAGACAGGAATGAAGGAAATATTTCTATAAAATCCTATTCATATTGCACATCAGTCTATGAAACAATTTTGTGTTTGCTAAAAATGCTTCGATCTTACTCAGAGCTTTCTCCCTCCCTCCATCTGTTGAGTATTAGAGCCCAAGACTAAAAGGGTGACATCCATCCATTAAGCCACTCCAGAAGCAGCTGCAGCAGCAGCCCTACACCCTAGTTATGGCACATACACACACTTTTGATGGCCTGCTGGTGGGGATATTTATTGGTGGCTTCTCCATGAAGCAATAAGCACAGGCATGATTCACAAACTCCTCTTCTGTGGCTAGAGGGAGACTCTAGTGCACCTCCATGTACAGTGAGTCAGACTGCAGCCACTCTGCTGGCTCCTCCAAAACCTATCACTTTTCTCCACACTTCCTCATTTATGCACATCCTATCCTTGGCCCCACAAAGCTGCAGGACCACCTTGCCAACCTCTCCTGCCACAGTTCAAGACAGCCATCCATCACTCCAAAAGGAGGAAGCTAAATGGGGTTGCTTTGTGTTTGGGGGGCCTATTTCTGATCCTTTGTCCAGTCATTTCCAAACAGCATGTCTCGGGGTGGTTTCCACTGACTCTTTAAATGCCTTGGGGAGCAGTGGCTACTGCCATGCTTTCACTGCTTCACTAATTTTCAACTTTGACTCTCACTAATGTTCCTATTGTTTTAATTTGTTATCCAAGTATTCAGTTGTGGCCTGTGTTGTGTCTATCCTTGCCTTTAGTTGTTGGGACAGACCTTTAGTTTGAGATGACACCCCTAGACCTGCCTGTCTTGGTATCTGCTACAGTAGACAGACTTCTGCTTGCTGTTAGTTTTCTAAACATAAAGACTTCAATTCCCAGCATGCAAAACTGAAACTAGTACCATTGTACCTTCCCAGGTAATTTTCTTTTCCGATCAGTCCTGGAATATCATGTCGCTATGATCCTGTGTTTACACCACTTTCTGTTGGAAATATTGAAGGTGACAATATTCAGCATTTTAGATTCACTGAAGGAGGAGAAGATGGGTTGTGAGAATTGTTAACAAAAATAACTTCATAACTAACTGTAAAGAAAAGGAAAATCATACTAAATATAAAATACTGTAATAAATATATGATCCCCTAGGCCAGGGGCTGGCAACCTTTGCCAGCCCCTGTGCTGGCCCCTCCTCCTTGACCCTCAGCTGGTGCCAACAGCCCATTCATGGAAAGAAGCCACCTGGAGGGGCTCCTCTCAGCAGCGTGCCTGGGGAACCCTATCCCCAGTTACCTGGAGTCACTCCTTTTGGTGGGGCACAACAGAGAGAAGCCACTCTGGGTGGCTTCTTTACATGGTATCCTGGGGCATGGATATGGCAGGGATCTCTGCACTGCAGCCACCCCCAAAAGAAGCCACTTGGAGTGCCTTTTGGTGGCAGGAGTGGCAATTTCTGTGGCGCCACAGAGGATGCCAAGTGCCGCTCCAAATGGGCTTGTGTGCCACTTCAGGCACGCGTGCCGGAGATTGCCTACCCGTGCCCTAGACTGTCATAGTCGCCACCATGCTGAATGCCTCGCTCAGCTGGAAATTCAAGTAGCAGCAAGATAAGGACTTACATCTTCCTGCTCCAAAAACCCAGGCTCTAACTACAGAGCTAAAGTAAAATCATCATTAGCTGTTAGCAGGACATGGCTTCGGACAAATAGGTGGGCAGTTCTGATTCCATACAGTATAGTGCCATGCACAATTAGATTGCTAAGGGCAAGTGCTGAATGATCATAATTAATAATAATAAATACCACTTATTAAAGAACAACAAAAGCTGTTATAAACCCAAACTTCACTCATCTTTACCAGTGGCTGGGTCTGCTGTGCAAGGTTTCTGAGGAGACAGTATTGAGAGAATGAAAATCTTCAGCTAGAGGAAGAAAGAGATAATTTAATTAATAAAATAAAATGAGGCTTAATCATCCCGCGGGGCACTCCCCAACCAGCTCTCCGTAGGATGCAGACAACAGGACTGGACATAAAGCACTGAGGCCTGGCCAGCCAAGGGAAGGTCAGACTAGCAACCCAACACCAATTTCAACACAGGAAAGGTAATTAAAGTAGAGGCTTGGAGTAGTGCCCAGCCTCAAACAAAGCAACAAAAACATTTAAGGTTTTGCCTGGCTTTATGCTGAGACTCTCAGGTAATGAACAATAACAGCACCAATCTTGGGTTTGGGGTTGAAGTAGGAATTGGGGTACGTATAGAATGTACTTTGGGTATAATTGTTAGTATTTCTGCTTGTGTTGTGTGTTTATAATTGATCAGGAGGATGAAAGCAAAGTTGTCACACTATGAGTGAGGAAACTGTAACCGGTGACCAGGTCTGAGACTTAATCTGTGTATAGCTGCCCCAAGGCTCCCAGGGCTTTGAAAGCAAGGGTGCACAGATGAACCTCATGACCCACTGGATCCCCTTCTTGTGTGAGTATATAAATGGGTGCCCTCTGTGCTTGGTGTTTGTGTTGCTATAAGTTTGCTGCTGGGGAGGGGAAAGTGTGAATGGGGGATAACCGTTGACCAGGTCTGGGACTAATTCTGTGTGCAGCCACCCAAGGCCTGCAAGGGTGCACAGGTGAACCCTGTGACCCAAGGGGTGTGAATGAGATCCCTATACAATAGTACAAAGGATCTTGTGTGATTGTGTTTTACATATTGGCTTATGTTCTTGATTGTTTTGGTTTGTGTGTATTGGGCTTTGTTATATTCTCTGTCATGTGTTTTAAAGCCATAATTGATGAAAAACCCTGAATCTGTATTCATGCAATAAGCAGTATTGTCGTTTAGCATGCCTGTGGATATATTGGGTGTGTTGTACTACTAATCACTGCCTTAATCTGGTAGTCAGGGTAACCTGTATTCAGAAATAAAAGTCACATAGGCTATGTCTACACTTGCACTTTTAAGTCAACTTTAACTAAGTCGACTTAACTAAGTCGACTTAGTGTGTCTACACTTAAAATTAAAGTCAACTTAAAGAGGAACTTACAAAGTTGACCTAGAGCGTCCACACTGGATGCTCTAGGTTGACTTTGTGGGGCTAGGGGGACCTTGGGCAGGTCCACGGTGGTGGGGGGGGCACCCCCTGTGTGCAATGGGGCAAAGGGGTACAGGGACCACCACCCAAATAAAAGATGTTAAATGCATGCTAACCTAATAACACTAAGACAGGGGTCTCAAATTCAAATCTCCACAGGGGCCACATGAGGACTAGGATATTGGCCTGAGGGCCGTGTCACTGAAATCTTCTCATACGAGAAGTTGTTATTAGAACTAAAGACAGCGCTGCTGGACAGCCTTATGACATCTTTCTAGGGGCCTGAACAAAACACACATTTACTTTTAGAATGACTTCTATTCAAGATCCAAGGGGGAGCCATGTTAATCTATATCAGCCAAACAAACAAGGAGTCCTGTAGCACAAGACTAACAAATTTACAAATTAACAACTACATTTGTTAGTCTTTAAAAATGCCACAGGACTCTCTTTTTCCCCAAGATAGCAGTATCATTAGAAAGTCAAAGAATAAGAAAATAAACACACTTAAAATTTTGCATTATAAATCAGTAGTTCCCAACCTTTTCGGTTGAGGGACCAAAATACAGATTTTAAAACCTTGAAGGGCCACCAGTTTATTTAATTAAAAATAAATTTAAAATTAATTAATTGAATTAAAATGATTGTAATTGTAAAAAAAATGATTGAAGTCATAATACCTCAGGCGAGTGAGGAAGGAGGACACCGGGAGAAATTGCATGGAGGAAGATGCGACAGGAGGGAGAATCGACAGGGCAAAGTAGGGCAATGGGCCCGGTATCTTAGGTGCCTGTACACAAATGCGAGGAGCCTGGGAAACAAGCAGGAAGAATTGGTAGTACTGGCACAGACAAGGAACTATGATATAATAGGAATAACAGAAACGTGGTGGGATAACTTGCATGACTGGAACACTGCCATGGATGGATATAAACTGTTCAGGAGGGACAGGCAGGGAAGAAGGGGGGGAGGAGTAGCGCTATATGTAAAAGAGCTGTATGACTGCTTGGAGCTCCACTATGAAAGTGGAAACAAGATGGTTGAAAGTCTGTGGGTTAAGTTTAGGGGAGAATGCAACAAGGGGGATGTTGTGGTGGGTCTCTGCTATAGACCGCCAGACCAGAAAGAGGAGGTGGATGAAGCATTCTATGGACAACTAACAGAAGTTTCCAGATCGTCGCAGGCCCTGGTTCTTATGGGGGACTTCAATTATCCTGACGTCTGCTGGAAAGATAATACAGCAGTGCACGGGCAATCCAGGAAGTTTTTGGAGAATATTGAGGACAACTTCCTAGTACAAATGCTGGAGGAACCAACCAGGGGCCTTGCACCTCTAGACCTATTGCTCACAAACAGAGAAGAATTGATCGGGGAAGTAGAAGTAAATGGCAACCTGGGCAGCAGCGACTATGAGATGGTAGAGTTCAGGATCCTGATCAATGGAAGGAAGGAAAGAAGCAGAACACACACCCTGGACTTCAGAAAAGCAGATTTTGGCTCCCTTAGGGAGCTGATGGGCAGGGTCCCATGGGAGGCTGATCTGAAGGGGAAAAGTGTTCAAGACAGCTGGCTGTATTTTAAAGAAACCCTGTTAAAGGCACAGGAAGATAACATTCCGATGTGCAGAAAGAACAGCAAATGTGGAAGGCAACCAGCGTGGCTTAGCAGGGACCTCTGCGGGGAGCTGAAACATAAAAGGGAAGCTTACAAGAAGTGGAAGCTTGGACAGATGACAAGGGAGGCAAGATATTGCTCGGGACTGCAGGGATAAAATCAGAAAGGCCAAAGGACAATTGGAGTTGCAGCTAGCAAGAGATGTGAAGGATAACAGAAAGGGGTTCTATAAGTATATCAGCAACAAGAAAAGGATCAGAAGTGGTGTAGGTCCCTTACTGAATAGGGCAGGCATCCTCGTGGAGGATGATGCGGAAAAGGCTGAAGTACTCAATGCTTTTTTTACTTCAGTCTTCACAGGGTGGGCCAGCTCCCAGGCTACTACATGGGGTAATGCGGAATGGAGAGAAGAGCGGCCCTCGGTGATGGAAAGTCAGGTTAGGGAACACTTAATGAAATTGGATGTGCACAAGTCCATGGGGCCGGATGAACTGCATCAGAGGGTGCTGAGAGAGTTGGCAGAAGAGATTGCAGAGCCGCTGGCCATTATCTTTGAGAACTCGTGGCGAACGAGGGTGGTCCCGGAGGACTGGAAAAAGGCAAATATAGTACCTATCTTTAAGAAAGGGAAAAAGGAGGATCCGGAGAACTACAGACCGGTCAGCCTCACCTCAATCCCTGGGAAAATCATGGAGCAGGTCCTCACGGAATCCATCCTGAAACACTTGAAGGAAAATAGAGTGATCAGGAATAGTCAACATGGATTCACCAAGGGCAAATCGTGCCTGACCAACCTGATTTCCTTCTGTGATGAGATGACTGGATTTGTGGATGCGGGCAGAGCCGTTAAAATGGTATACCTTGACTTTAGCAAGGCTTTTGATACGGTTTCCCACAGCATTCTCGTCAGCAAGTTAAGTAAGTATGGGTTGGACGAGTGGACCATAAGGTGGATCGAAAACTGGTTAGATCAACGGGCTCAGCGGGTAGGAATCAATGGCTCGATGTCTGGTTGGCAACTGGTAATGAGTGGAGTGCCCCAGGGGTCGGTCCTGGGGCCAGTTCTATTCAACATCTTCATTAATGATCTTGATGATGGAATAGACTGCGTGCTTAGTAAGTTTGCGGATGACACCAAGTTGGGGGGAATGGTAGATACTCTGGAGGGCAGGGACAGGATCCAGGGAGACTTGGACAAATTGGAACACTGGGCCGAAAGAAACCTCATGAGTGGTCCTGCTTTTTAGCAGGGGGTTGGACTAGATGACCTCGTGAGGTCCCTTCTAACCCTATGATTCTATAATTACAATTGATTGGGTTCATTTTAATTAATCACATTTGAATTACTTTTAATTGAAATTTAATTTTAGAAAGGTTTTTTTAAAACCTTTTTAAAAGATTTTTAATTAAAATTAATTTTAAAGGTGTTTTTTTTTTAAAAAAAAAGGAAAGAAAAAAAGGAAGAAGAAGAAGAAGAAAAGGAAAGAAAGAAGAGAAAGAAAGGGCTGCTTGCATTCCCAAGCCATGTGGGGAGGTGAGCAGCCATAGCCCGGCTCCCAGCTGCACACCGGGACTGGGCAAGAGGCGGGCTGGCCAGGCCTCCCAGCATGGAGCCCCCCCAGGGGAACCCACCCTACACCCCCAGTTCCCCTTAGAGACCCCGAACCCGAGTCCTGTCTGACCCGGGCACTCTCCGGGCCCCCAGTTCAGCTGGCAGCTCCCAGCCTCCGGCTCGCCGGCCGCAACCCCTCAACCCTCCCAGTCCCCACCAGCTCCTGTTCCCCGACCCCCAAGTTCCCCATCGGCTTCCCGGCCCGTCCAGCCCTCCCTTTTCCCAGCCCCAGTTCTCCAACCCCCCAATCCCCCATCTGTTTCCAGGCCTGCTCAGTCCCCATTCCCTGACCCCCCCAGTACCCCATCTGCTTCCCGGCCCCCATTCCCTGACCCCCCAGTTTCCCATTGGCTCCCCAGCCTGCCAGGCCCCCATCAGCTCCCCAGACTGCCCAGCCTTCCTGGTCCCAGCTCCCTAGCACTCACCCGCCTGGCCCCCCAGCCTATGTTCCCTCTAAGCTGCATGGGTGCACGGCTGTGCAGCGGCCATCGCATCTCCTGTGCAGCACTGAGGAAGCCCCGTGCAGCCCAGCAGCCCCAGCCACCCCAGCCACCCCCTGCAGCCCCTGGGGCTGCGGCTTTGCCGTGGCAGACCCGGCCAGCACCCGGCCTCTGGGCTGGCCCTTCCCACCCCCAGGATGGAGCAGGCAGGTTCAGGGCCGGGGAAGGTGCACAGTCCTGCATGCCTCACACAGCCGGGGCAGCAGGGTGGCCGCGGCTGGGGCGGGCTCCTGGGCTCCTACCCACTGGCCGCCTTGACTTCCCGACTCAGAGCCGGGATCGGCCTCCGGGTCCGGGGTCTGCTCAGCCCCGCCGGCGGCCTCCCGGGGCCCCAGTTGGGTCCCCCCAGCCAGCAGCCTCAGCTTCTGTTTCTTTCTTTGTCTTCCTTTTTCCTTCCTTCCTTCCTTCCTTCCTTCCTTCCTTCCTTCCTTCCTTCCTTCCTCTTTTTTCTTTCTCTTCCTTCTTTTTTCTTTCTTTCTTTCTTTCTTTCTTTCTTTCTTTCCAGAAGGAAAAGCTTTGGCAGACGAAAGCTGCTGGAGCATTTCCCTGCTGCCTTCCCCCACCACAGCCTGTTCTCCACTACCAAATGAGATTCAGGTTCAGGATTCCAGTAGCAACAATTACCGAGATGCAAATAGCGGGTAAAATATGGTTTATTAACTAACAGATTATTTAACTAATACCCAGATAAAGTGATATGCCCAGAGTTAAAAACAAAGTAATATAGACAGGCTTACAACCCCATCAGCAGTCAGGGACCCATTTCTGACCACAGGCTTCAGCAGGGGAGTGTGTTGTCCAAGGCCTCTCTTCCCAAGATCCTGCGGTGAAGTCTGATTTAGACCTGGGAATGAGCTATTGTTATAGCCCATCACTCACAGGGAGGGGTGATCAGGCCCTCCCCTAGTCATGTAGACTGTCTGCTGGGTTGTTGATTCCCACTACCTTAATTCTACAATCTAAAAACTAGATAAATATTTGTTTACCACATAACTTTGCAAAGTCCCCTTAAGTTATTTGGGGGCCTCCATTGCCCATTATTATTATACCATCACAAAATCTTTCACTTGCCTTATACAGCCTTCACGTAGAGTCACCCTGTGCCATGGGCAACAGGTGTAATAGGCCATGGGAGGCTAAGCCTCCCTTGACACAGTTGCTGCTGGCCCACTGCCGAACACCTGGGCTGTAGTGGCCTCGCTTCTTCCCATCCCTCATGGATGGCAGATAATGGAGTAAGGGGTGGGGCAGGGCACAGAGCTCCCCTCTGGTCAGCTGGGGTTCAGGGCTAGACCCTGGCTAGCCAGGGCTGGCTCAGGGCTTCTCCAGACTGCTCTGGAATCTGGCAGGGCAACTGGGGCTGGGCACTGACCAGGATGTGGGCTATGCTGGTGGACCAGCCAGCAAAGAGGGGGAAGAGGGCTGGAAGGTGTGGGGGAAGAGGGCTAGCCTTCCCCAAGCAGATGGTGCACACACTGCCCATGTTCCACAGTATGGATGCCCACTGTCATTGCTGGCACTGGGCCCAAGGGCACAGGCCCCAGGTCTCAGACCAGTGCCCCGAGTCCCGAACCAGGGCTGGTAAGTAGTACAAGGGGTCTACCTCCTGTCAAAAATGAAACCCCGCCCACTGATCATCCATCAAACTTTAGCCCTGCCCACCGGTTCCCGGAAGTCCTGCCCCAGCCGGTCACCTGACATCCGGTCCCACCCCCCACCCACCTGTCACTGGAAGTCCCGCCTCATCCAGCCACGTGACATCCTGTCCCGTGCCCAAGCTCTGACTTCCAGCAGACAAGGGTCACCTGATCGGAAGTGGGCATTGTGACCCTTTTCCCGCCCATTGGGGAGCGTTTCACCCCAAGAGCGGGGTTGTCCCGGAAGGGTGCAGCGGTTGGCTGGGCAGCAGCGCCGCCCCCCAGAAGTCTTGGGCCTTTTTAAAAGCGGAAGACCCCCAGGGTGATTTCTCGAGACCGCGTGGTTCGCAGCTTGTGGAGAACACGGACGCCTTCGCTACCCCCATGAGACCTCTGCACTTGGTTTTGGTTCCAACCTTTAACAGCCCTTGGAGAAAACACTGCAACATCAACAGTTCAGAGGAGGAGGATGAGGCCAAGATGTTGACGGACCCTGAAACCCAGGAGACCGGGAAGCGGCCCGACGAGCTTGATGGCCTCATGTTGTCTGCCCCCGTGGAGGAAGGCTCACAGGAGTCGGAGGCAGACAAGGCCCAAGGAAAAAACCAGTGCAGGTAAAGGAACGATAAGTGATGGTTGTGGAGGGGGTTAAGTACAAAGCAAGCGGTGCGGGGACTTACAGCTCTTTCTTTTTTTCTGAAAATCTCTCGACGGCTCGACGACGACTTTATACGGGCCTTTGAGAACCTACACATCGGCAGTCCCGTGCGAGCAAATGTGTCTTGCATCAGCTGTTTTTGTTCCTGTTTGAAACACAGCTCTGAGAGGGAGAGCGAACCAGCTCAGATTCCTTCGTGGGCGGCATCCATTTTCACAGGGCGCTGTAAAAAGGGGCGCTAAACCATGCGATTAATAAAAAGCTCATTCATCGGTGTGAATGTGTTTTCTTTATACTTGCATCGGTTACAAGTGGCAGCCATGCCTATGCAGGCGGCTCTTTTTAAAAAATCTATTACACCCCCGGGGAAGTGGGGAGCTTCGGAGGGGTGAACGTTCTTTTTCAAGAGGCCAAAAAGCATAGCAAAACCTTGAACAGGGGTGAGGTAATCGCTTGGCTTTCGGACCAAGACGCTTACTCTTTACACAAACCGGCCTGAATATGTTTTAAAAGAAACAAGACAGTCGTTTCAGATGTGGATGCGCAATGGCAGGTGGATTTGGTGGATATGCAAAGATTCTCTAGGCACAACCGTGGTTTTAAGTACATCTTAACAGTGATAGACATTCCATCCAAATATGCCTGGGCCTTAGGCCTCAAAGACAAGACGGGAGGTGAAGTAGCCAAGGCCTTTAAAGCCATTTTCAGTGAAGATCGCGTGCCTCAAAAATTACAAACCAATTGGGGAAACGAATTTTTAAACAAACCTTTAAGCAGGTTGTTAAAGCGGCACGACGTCCACCATTTTGTGACTAATAACGAAGTCAAAGCAGGGGTGGTGGAGCGGTTTAACAGCACTTTAAAATCTCTGATGTGGAGATATTTTACCTCCCACAACACCTTTCGCTATATCGACGCGTTACCCAAGTTTATAAAGAGTTACAATTGGAGCTTTCACAGAATCAGACGTGCCAGACCCATTGACGTTAACCCCTCGAATTCTTTGAAGGTGTGGAAAAGAGTATACGGAGACGCTTTAAAAGTAAAACCGGTTGCCGGTCCTTTTAGAAAAGGCGACCACGTGAGGCTGACTAAAACCAAAGGAGCTTTTGAGAAAGGATATGAACAAATGTTTATCGATGAGATATTCATAGTCGACGAAGCCTTAACCAAGGGCCGGAGACTCGTATACCGACTAAAAGATTACGAGGGGAGACGGTTGCTGGATCTTTTTACCCCGAAGAACTGCAAAAAGTAAACCTCAAACGGGACAGGGTTTACAGGACTGAAAAAGTTCTAGCGGCGAAAGGAAGAGGGAGAAAAAAGCAGCTGCTAGTGAAGTGGCTGGGGTGGCCTGAGAAGTTTAACAGCTGGGTGGAAGCTTCTCAAATCTGTGAAGGGGGAAAATGAACAACGGTGGGTTTTACATCACTTTGCCCAGCAACGCCAGCTCTGGGGTTTTTCCCCAAAACACCAGCTCGAACTTTACCGTGCAGCTCATTAAACCTTTGGAACTCCTGGGTGCCTGGGAGGTGGGGTTGGTGGAAATACAATACCTGCACAGCTGGAACAACATCAACGAAGACGTCCCTTTCGAAATCATCTGCGAAGATAAGCAATGGAATTACATCCTATGACGAGGTTATTACTCATCTGTATCCGAATTGCTGGAGCACATGAACGGTGTCGTGACTTGTAATCCTGCCCCGCCCGAGGTGATCATGAACTACGATCCTGTGGGTAGAAAAGTTAGACTTAAGTCCACCGATGTCGCTTACACGTTTTCTACTGGAGGAGAGCTGGATAATATTTTGGGTTTGTACCCCAACAGCCGTGTCAACAAAATCCCTTTCTCAGCAGACATCACAGGAGGTTTCAACTCCTTGTACCTGTACACGGACATCATGGAACACCAGTTCGTGGGGGATTTTTCCATTCCCTTGTTACACTGCATCCCCGTCTGAGGCAGGAACAACGAGTTTGTCACCATCACCTACGATAAACCGCATTACGTTCCCATCAGTAAGCATCACATTGACACCATCACCATTGAAGTAAAGACTGATCA
Organism: Pelusios castaneus; assembly: GCA_007922175.1. NCBI lineage: Eukaryota > Metazoa > Chordata > Testudines > Pelomedusidae > Pelusios > Pelusios castaneus. The sequence goes on along the minus strand of ML688386.1, from coordinate 208,966 downwards.
GAACAGACACGTCTCATTTCGCTTCAGCACGGTGATCGTCAAGCTGCACCTGCGTCCCCGGGGAGGCTTCTAAAAGGAGAAAAAAAAGCACCATGGTGACCCTAAAAAATTACGGTGAACCCACCATCTACAGCAACTATTACAAAGCCCAGGCCGGATATGCCCTTCCCGGTTATCCCAGGACCCCCGTGATGTACGGGGCTGGCGTGCACGGAATATTCCGTAGCCTCTTTCGAAAAGCTGTTCCGCTTTTGAAGAGGGGGCTAGAGATTATTAAACTCCACATCAAAACCGCCGCTCAGAACATAGCTAGAGATGTGGTAGGCTACATCTCCAGTGCTGTTCTGGAGAAGGTGAGGGAACCTCCCATCCAGGAGAGGTACATCAAAAGGAGGAAGAGAAAGAGGAATACATCATACCCGTGATTCCAAGGTCCCCCAAAGCCCTTTAAAAGAAGAACTTTGACGCGCTGGACTAGCCAGAAATAGAAGACCAAGGGGAGGCAGAGGAGAAATAGGAAACGCACTCCATCTGGTAAAAGAGATCTATTTTAATCAACATGGATTTCGTTCACTGCGGGTCTGAAGAGTGCACCAAATCCGAATTGGACTTGTTCCAAATAGCCCCCACACAGATCAGCATCAGGAAAAGCATCTACATCGAGGTGCCACCGCTATCGGCCATTACGGAGGTGGCTCCCCTTGACTTTTTTATAGCGGGGAACGGAATAGATTACATGGATTTGAACAATATGCTTCTGTACCTTTGTTGCAAGATCATAAAGGGATACGGAACTGACCTCGCCCGGGATGCCGCGGTGGGCCTGGTGAATTACCCCATGGGGTCCATTTTCAGTCAGCTGGACGTCACGCTGGGAGACCGACTCATAACTCAAAGCAACAACTGCTACCCTTACCAGGCCTTTATAGAATCGGTGCTCAATTACAGCAACGACACCCTCGCTATGCAATTTTCCGCTGGCCTGTTTATTAAAGACACCCCCGGGCAACACGAAGCTGCAGAATCTAGGGTTTGTGAAGCATGCAGATCTGACGGCTGAGAGCAGGATGATTGAGCTGCTGGGCCATCTAAAAAGCGACCTATTTTTTCAAGAAAAACTTTTGTTGAATGGCATGGATGTGAAAATTAAACTGACGCACAGTAAAGACGCCTTCTGCTTAATTGGCGATGCAGCCCAAGGCTATAAACTGCACATTGTATCAGCAGCCCTTTTTGTGAAGAAAGTACGGGTGACCCCGGGCGTCCGTCTGGGACATGCGGAGGCCCTACTCACCGCTAATGCTAAATACCCTGTGAACCGTGTGGGAATTAAAGTGTTTAGCATCCCCATGGGAAGCAGGGTCAGTAACCAGGAAAACCTGTTCTTGGGACAGGTACCCAAAATGCTCGTCCTGGGGTTCATGGATAACGACGCCTTCAGTGGGAGTTACGCTAAAAACCTCTTTAACTTTAAACATTACAATATTAACTGTGTGGCCTTGTACGTGGATGGCGAACAGATACCGACCAAGCCTCTGCAGCCAGACTTCGAGGCCGGGTGCTACGTGAGGGAGTACATGAATCTGATACAGACAGCTGGTAAACACATGAAAGATTGTGTGCTGCTCGTTGACCATGTGCAGTTTGTCCAGGGTTACACCTTGTTTGCCTTCGACCTCTCCCCTGACCAGGAATGCACTGATCACTATTCCCTGATAAAAACTGGGAACTTGAGAGCGGAAATACGTTTTGCAAAGGCTTTGACGGCCACTGTCAATATGATCGTGTATGGGGTTTTTGACAACGTCATAGAGATCAATCAAAGGAGAAACGTTCTGTTTGACTACATGTGAGCATGGACACCATGCAGCGCTTGCGCATCTTATTGGCGGACCCCAACACGAAAGGGACTTTCTTAGACGCGTTCCCTAGAGATTGGCTCCCCAGCAGGAGGCTGTCTCGGAGACCCCTAGGTTTGGTGGTCAACACGCACCCGCACAACCAACCTGGCGAACACTGGCTCACTTTGTACCTGGCAGAGGGAAACCGCAGAAAGTTTTTTGACTCTTACGGGCACCCTCCCAAACAGCGTGTTGTTTCCCAAAAGCATCATGAATTTTTTAAACAAAAATGCCACTGACATTGTGTTTCACACTAGACAATTGCAAGACCCATGATCTGTCGCCTGTGGCTATCACTGAGTGTTTTTCTTGTATCACCGTAGCAAGGGTTTACCTTTTGACCAGATTTTGAAATTGTATTCTAATGATTTGGTGCAAAATGACCAAATAGTGGTGAATTTTGTAAGAAAAATAAAAAGTAAATACTAAGGTATGCCTAGGTTTGCTCAAAACATGTTTCAACAAGCCCAGACGCGTGTAACGCGGAATGGAGAAAAGAGCGGCCCTCGGTGATGGAAAGTCTGGTTAGGGGACACTTAAAGAAATTGGATGTGCACAGGTCCATGGGGCCGGATGAACTGCATCCGAGGGTGCTGAGAAAGTTGGCGGAAGTGATTGCAGAGCCGCTGGCCATTATCTTTGAGAACTCGTGGCAAATGGGGGAGGTCCCAGAGGATTGGAAAAAGGCAAATATAGTACCTATCTTTAAGAAAGGGAAAAAGGAGGATTCGGGGAACTACAGACCAGTCAGCCTCACTTCAATCCCTGGGAAAATCATGGAGCAGGGCCTCAAAGAATCCATCCTGAAACACTTGGAGGAAAATAGAGTGATCAGGAACAGTCAACATGGATTCACCAAGGGGAAATCGTGCCTGACCAACCTGATTTCCTTCTATGATGAGATGACTGGATTTGTGGATGCGGGAAGAGTCGTTGATGTGGTATACCTTGACTTTAGCAAGGCTTTTGCTACGGTTTCCCACAACATTCTCATCGGCAAGTTAAGGAAGTATGGGTTAGACGAGTGGACCGTAAGGTGGATAGAAAACTGGCTAGATCAATGGGCTCAGCAGGTAGGAATCAATGGCTTGATGTCTGGTTGGAAACCGGTAATGAGTGGAGTGCCCTAGGGGTCGGTCCTGGGGCCGGTTCTATTCAACATCTTCATTAATGATCTTGATGATGGTGTTAAGCTTTAATGTTTTTTCTGTCTCTGTAGACTTTTCTCTGTCAGGTCTT
>ML688386.1:112940-189038 GCA_007922175.1 Pelusios castaneus | reverse complement strand
TGTGTGTGTGTGTGTGTGTGTGTGTGTGTGTGTGTGTGTGTGTGTGTTTCAGGGAGAGAAAGCTAGCAGACAAAGAGTATGTCTACACAGCAAAGAAAAACCCTCGGGACCTCAGAGCTTGGGCTGTTCCACTGCTGTGGAATCTTCGGCTATGTCTACATTTAGGAATTTAGGTCAACTTTACTAAGTCGACTTTACTAAATCTACCTTATTAAGTCGACTTAGAGAGTCCACGCAGGACTCTTAAGTTGACTTAAAGCTGGCCTTACTAAGTCAACTTATTGAGTCTACACCAGACTCTGTAAGTCGACAGGTTAGGTCCAGGGGGAGGTGAGACTCCTTTGGAGCCTCGGCTCCCCAGGCTAGGGGGCCTTGTCCTGGGGAGAGCCAGCATGCCCCAGAGCGGTCCAGGGGAGAAGGGGTCCTGGCCAGAAGGAAGCGCAGGGGTCCCAGCCAGAAGGGAGTGTGGGGCTCCCTTCTCTCCCCAGACCCCAGCGGTCCCGGCCAGAGCGGAGCCCTGCGGCTCCTTTCTGCCCGGGACTGTGCTCCAGCTGATAGGGCTGGGTTTCCCTATCAGCTGGAGCGCGGTCCCAGGCAGAGAGGAGCCGCAGGGCTCTGCTCTGGCCAGGACCACTGGGGTCTGGGGAGAGAAGGGAGCCTCGTGCTCCCTTCTGTCCGGGACCACATGGGGTCCTGGCAAAAAGGGAGCCACACGTGCTCCCTTCTGGCCGGGACCGCTGGGGTCCCAGCAAAAAGATGTGGGTTTTTCTTTGCCATGCCCAGACAGAGAAGCAGCTGTGAAAGTGGCTACTAGGCTTGCCTGAAAGTCAAAGCCTCTGAGCTACACATATTAGCAAAGAACAAAGACATAGTATGTTCCTTTTGCCTATGCAATTAGATGGGTTATTCTTTATTACTGTGAAAAGATAGGGGATAGAGTTAAAATGTTTTAAGCAAGGCATAGTGAAGGTATTATATATGAATGCAGAAGTGAGGGAAAACTCTGACTCCTCTTCAAGACAAATCCCAGAGAAAGGCCAAGCAAGAAGCAGGGAAAGCAAGGAAGGTGAATGAAGGTGTTAAAAAAAACAACCCATAAACGTAGGGCCATAAACTGACCGTGGCCAAAATGTGACCCCATTCCTTGCCGCTCGCATGGGGTACAAAAGGGGTTGTACCAAAGCCTCCAGACCCAACCCCCCCAAATGGAACATGAGCATATATTGAAAGTGGTGATGGGGGTGGGGACTACAGGTATAAATAAGGCTATCAAGAAGAATGAGGGGGAGAGAGGATTTCATTGATATACAGAATCATGGTCATGGAAAGAGGGAATTCTATGGGCACAGAGAACTAGGATTGGCATGGAAGGAAACTCTATAGGCATATACAGAAATGGGCCTGACTGGTGGGTGTGAAGGGCTTGGAGATATGGTTCTGATTTAAAGCTTGTCAGTGTAGCCTCCCCAATAAACCCTTTGCAGCGTGCCTGCACATTGGATTCTGAACTGTTGCTTTCTGGTGAACTGTGTCTGGGAACTGAGAGGGAAAGGTGGGGAAGTCCTAACATAGACCAGATGTGGGTTTTTCTTTGCCATGCCCAGACAGAGAAGCAGCTGTGAAAGTGGCAGTGAGAGGGAACAGAGAGACAGATCTTTAGGCACGGGACTCTTTGGAGAGTCAGACTTGGAAACTGTGATCAAGGAAACTACCAACTGTTGTTCCTTCCCACTGCATTCAGGGAAACAAGACTTTGTATATCTTCTTTGAAAATGAATCAGAGACTATACCTGTCTCAATCATTTCCTCCTCTACAGAAATAAACCTGCAAGGCCCCTCATATTGGCTAACCACTTGGGCCAAGGGACAACTAACTGAATGGACCAGTTCACACTTATCAGAGGCAGGCTGTCTGTAGAATCAGGCAATTCCTCTGATCTAGGCCTGCTTTGGAACTGGTGCCCTCGAGTGGTGAGAGTATCAGGGAAGGCCCATGGCCCAATTGCCCTTTACCCTGCCTCTCGTCTGACGAAGTGGGATTTTCTCCAACGAAAGCTCATGCGATAAATAAATCTGTTAGTCTTTAAAAGTGCCACAGGACTCTGTTGTCTTGCTCTTTATGGTAGTGGAAAGTGAGTGGGGAGGCCTGCTGCCATTTCAGTTGGATAGCTTTTCACACTCCTTTGCACCTGGTGTAAATGGGACACAAGGCGAACACAAAGGATCTGGTCCAAAGCCCACTGAAGTCAGCAAAGTTCTTCAAAGCATCTGAAGAAGTGGGATTTTCTCCAACGAAAGCTTATGCGATAAATAAATCTGTTAGTCTTTAAAAGTGCCACAGGACTCCGTTTTTTTGAAGTCAGCAAGAGTCTTAACATCAAGGGTGGGCAAAATATGGCCCGTGAGTTGGATCCAGCCCTCCTGAGGCCTCTGTCCAACACCAGGGCTGCTCTCCCCTGCCCTCCTTCGCCCCGACCTGGCCGGCGCTTCATAGCGCTGGGGCTGGGGCCAGTGCTGCTCCACTCAGGGTCCAGTGCTGCGCTGCCTGAAGTTCCGCCTCCACAGCTGGCACTGCGGCGCTCTGGGGTGGACGCAGCCATTGCACTGCCCCCTTCCACCCCGCTGGCCGGTGCTTCATCACACTGCTTCGGGGCTAGGGCTGGCGCTGTGGCACTTCAGAACCGGGGGCAGATCAGCTTCTGCCCCCCACCCCCTTCTTGGCCAGTGCTGCCCTGTCCCCTTCCGCCCCCCTCACCCCCGCTCCGACTGCCCCTTCCCCTTGCCATCTCCCTTTGTTTCCTCCCACACAGGCTCTTCCCCGGTCCCTCCCCCACCTCCGGCTCCAGGCTGGCTCTCCCCCACCATTACCGGCCCCCCTCTAAATATTATTGCCCACCCCTGCTTTACATTTCCAAAGACTCTGGATCAGACCCTTAATGGCCTTGTCTTCATGAGACTTTACACTTGTGGTCTGGCTTAACTGTACCACACCCTCCCTCCAGACACAACCCCCGCCCCGTGACCTAGGGTTACCATACCTCCGGCTTTCCTGGACACTTCCTCCTCTTCATCAATGACGCGTCCGGCAGGCTGGGCCTCTAAAAGAATTATTAGGAATATTCTGTTGAAGCATCCCTCTGCTGCCAGGCAACACCGGCTGGAGCTGGGTCCTGAATTCAGGCAGCTGCTTGCCCACCTCTGCTCCCCATTAGGACCCAGCTCCTCCTTTGCTTGGCAGAGGGAGGCAGCCTCCACAGCTGGGCCATGGTGGGAGCACAGCACAGCAGGTGAGGAAGTAGCGTCGGAAGGGAGGGGGCAGTGTGAGGCCAGGATAGGGGCCAGGAGGGTGAAGGGGGCAGAGTGGGCCTGGGATGGGAGGGTGCAGGGGGCAGCATTTAAGGCCAGGATAGGAGCTGGGGAGGCTGGGGGGAGGGGGATGCAACACCAACCTTTCCTGAGTGTCCTCTTTTTTTGGAAGTTCAGTTATGGTAACCCTACTCATGTCACTCCACTCCACTCTGTGCATCTGGCACAGGGGTGCACAGGGCAGACTTCAGGTGAGCTTCTCTTGAATATTGCTCCCTCAAGGTACCTCCAGCATGAACTCAGGTTATTGCTACAACATGATGGTCTCTAGTCCTCCAGAACCGTCTCACAATCCCCCAGGACCCTCTATTCCCTGACCTATCTTGCTATCTATCTCTGTTCCTTCATCTGACTGAAAGCCACCTATCACTGCATATACAACATGTCCTGCTTGTGACATGGGAGATAGGAAAGAAAGGAGAAAAAAAGCAGCTTTGGGGAAGCAGTTAGTTGACCCTTTTACAGTGTTATAAAAGCTGGTCAGAGGGTGAGTGAATGGGAGTGGTTCTGGTCCACTCTTTGCCACTAGATGTCATCTGTGGGAATGTTGGCCCTAGTGGAAGAATGTACCCAGGAGGTGACCCAAATGAAGACTCGGTGAATTACACTCAGGTGTAGCTGTGAAAGTTATTCTGTGTGTTTATCTGTCCTTGATGCACCAGTAAACCTGTTTGCAGGTCTGTTTGCAGACTAAGAACCAGTCCATATTACAAACACAACACTGTTTTTGCAACCAATTCATCATCCAACGTGATGACAAAACACTTGCTTTGAATTTTGTCCATGCTACAGTTTTACTGCCACAGTACTGGGGCAACTGTATTTGCATCTAAGCTAAGGGCCTGCTCCAATACCCAGTGAAGTCAGTGACAGTGTTTGCATTGATCTGAGTGGGCATTGGAACAGGCCAAATATTTGTAATAGAGCATTTTGGGAAATCTAGTCCGTGTCCTGTGCTGAGATAGTATGGGATAGAGTAGCTGGAGCACAATGCACTCTGGTATGTTCTGCTACACAGAAAACTGGGAGGAAGAAGGAGCAGCCAAACTGGGGTTAAACAGTAACAATTTGGGTCCAGCGGCACTGCATAAAACTGAGGTAAGTGGTTTACAGACATGTTCCAGCCTAGTCCACTGGCATGGATGATGCACAGATGCAATGGTTACTAACTATGCGGTGTGCAGACACAAAGGAACCTGCTCACTAATTCATTGCCAAGTCAGTATTCAGGGTTGGGCATACAAAGAAAGGCAGGACAGAGGAACATTCAGGTTTTATTTCTTCTCTACTTGTACTGTCCTCTCCCATCAAGCACTTCTTGAAAAAAAAAATTCTCTACATTCCTAGACCTTGTCCTAGACATAAGCTACTACCCTCTACTGGGAAGCAATACATTTTAACATTTAGTGTGACAAGGCTTGTGCATGCATTCGGTCCTCCTGCAGTATTTCAGAAATCCAGCAGTTACCTTTTTTTTACAGATCCACTTATAGGATGAATGACAACTATCCTCATGGATTGCCTGCTTCTTGAAAGCAGCACTGCTCCTGCCACCTTTCCAGCCTTTCATGGTAAAACTGGGGGAAAAAATAATCAAAGTTGAGCTAATAACTTCAGAAATGGGGTAAGGGGGGCCCTTATGCCTTTGGATAAGGATCAAACCTAAGATCAGAAGTTTTCCAATCCGGGTTCCATTTCCTGCAAACCATCAAAGCTCAGGTGTGTTGGGATACAGAGTTCTGATTTCAGACCATCTCAACATAACTTTTAATCTGGTGTAAGGAAGCAGGAAATTTTTGAAGCAGGTTTGGATTTAGTGTTTTGGGAAAGTTAGGGCATATCTTCCTATATTTAAATGGATACCAAAGATGCAAAGAGTAACCAATGAGCCCAGGTGCCTTGCAGAAAGTATCCAGTAGTTCTCTTTCCTTCAAATAATATCAGAAACAGAAGTAGCAAGAACTATGTCAAACCACTAATTCCAAACCCATTAGTTAAGACATAATCCACAGATGGATTTCATTGTGGGGAAGGTGGAGCCAGAGCCTTCTGCTCTGGATTTCTCAATTTCTCTATGTTAGTATAGTAACATTTCTGTGAGATGGACATGGAGGGGAGACTCCAGTCACGCAATAAGAAACAAGTCAATGAGTTTGAGCCATGGTATGGGCCTGATTCTCCTTTCACACCATCTTTACATTACACTGATGTTATTGTAGTGATTTAAATGAGTCTAAAGGAGCATCAGGAATCTATTGCCTGAGGTCCAACTTCTAATAAAAGAACATGCCACTGGTGCCCCACTGGGGGACAGATTTTGAATAGTACCTTGTTCCCCAGACCCAGGTAGCCTTAGATCAATGGTTCTTAACCTTTACTGCAGCCTGCACTCCTTTGGTTCTCAAATATGTTTTCACACCACTTATCAAAAATCACTGGAGTAGGTCAGTTCTTTAAACCTAAGATATCTGGCATGTCTTGCACCTCCAGAAAGGGCATCTCGCACCCCCAGGAGGTGCGTGCACCCAGGTTAAGAACCACTGCCCTAGAGATTTTAATGGGACTACTTGTGGAGTAAGATGTTACACAATATCACATGAGAAAGAAAGAGCATCAGAGTCTGGCCCTAAAGTAATAGTGATCCTGGCTTGATGGATGCCCACTGACTAGAGCTGGTCAGAACTCTCCCACCCCCACCCTTTTTTTTTTTTTTTTTCCAAAATTTGAGTTTTTGGTGAAATTTGAAAACCAAAAATATTTTGACCAAACACTGACAGTTTCAGTCCTCAGGGGGAAATGAAGCTGCTGCTGCCAATGGCAGAGAAAGCAAGGAAGCTTTAGCCAGAGTGAGCAAATCACAGAGACACAGCCAGGAGCAAGTTAAGAGCCCATGATTCCTTTAGCAAAGGTCCGTCAAAACAGAGATACAAAGCCTCCCATTGGCTCACAGCAAGGACCAACAAGACCAGAAGCATTTCCCCCCATCATCATTAAGGCTTCTTCTGCTCTCCTGAGCACAAGAAGTTTGTCTGAGCTGTGGTAACCCAGCCCAGGAAGCAGCTTCTACAGTTTCCTGTATTCTTCTTATGTTAGCTGCAGTTCCATTCATATACATTTATACCATATCCTTCAAATAAAGCATCAATTGATGGTACAGGAAAGAGGAAGAGTGTAAGAGAGATTTAATGTTTTACTCAGAAAGGCTTTACAAAGAAGATAGATGGGTGGGTGAGTGGGATGGTAGCTGGGTATGTGAACTGAGAAATTCAGTAATACAGGAAAGAAGCAGAAAATGGCTAGAATAACGGTAAAGGAGGAAAAGTTAATATGCAAAAAGTGTAGAGATACAAGGGAAGGGAAAAGTGAGTGGGGCTGAGTGGTACAGTGAAGAGAGAATGGAAAGTTCATGAGGTGAGTAAGCAGCGTCGCCATCTCTCATGATTTTCTCATGAGTCTCATGATTGTTGCTATTTTCCTTAAAGCCCCAACTCCTGGAGTCAAGTGCCTATGTATTGATTCATCCTTCACTCTTAAAGAGAAAGCAAGTTTCTAGCCCTCACAACTGTAGAAAAAGCTTCAAAACATGACCCAGGTGCACCTCAAAGACACAAGAAACAGAAGGCAAATAAAAAGAACACCAAAGTAATCTATCATTTTTAAATAATCTCATGATTTTAAAGACAATCATGATTTTTGGTGAACCTGACTCCTCTGAGTTTCCAGTACTGGGAAAGTGTTGCAGTCATAAGGGAAAAAGAAGGATGCTGGTCAGTGGAAGAAGGTAAATGTAAGTGTAGACTCAGTATGAGGAGGCATTAGTGGGGGTTCTCAAATCTTTTTTTCTGGGACCCCCCTCTGAAAATATTTCAGGCTGTGATGACCCTCTATCCCCAACTCTTGCCATCCCATCCCATGCTTACTTCTGCACTGAGGCTGTGGGCAGCGTTGCCTTCAGACTTCCCAGCCAGCAGCCGCTGTTTGCCAGCCACCCAGTTCTGAAGAGCTCTAATTGTCAACCATGCATGGGGCTGGCAGCCACAGATACGGCATGTGTCAGGGCTGACAGCTCACAACCCACCCCCCATGATAACTTCGTGACCCCTTGGATGATCCTGGCCCCCAGTTTGAGAACACCTGTGATAGCGTACTGGGAAATGTGATGGAGGCAGCAATGTGAAGTGGGAAAAATCATTGGAGTTTACTGTGAATCAGAGGCTAACACTGTTGAAAAGGATGTTTCAAAATGCTAAGGAGGGCATGGAGTGCTCTTCCTAACTAGGATACATGACATGGCCAGGGAAGAGCGGGTATCAGCTCTGTAGCATGGGACACTTTTCAAGCAGAGAAAATGAAGCTCAGCATGCCTCAGTAGTCAACAGCCTTCTTAGGCTGAGGTATCTGAATAAAGGGACTGATGCAAAGGGAGCAGCAAATTATGCACTAGGCAAACTAATTGCCTTTTAACTAATTTAACTTCACATATAAGAAAGGAAAACAACAGACCTGTATCCTTGTAATTTGGGGTCATCAAGCCATGTCCATCCTCCTTCCTCTCTGAAATGTAATCCAATCCAGTGAAAACTAGCATCTTCATATTGGGTACTGAAAAATCCCTGTGGGTGAGATGATAACTTGAATATGCAAATTTCTTGCTGAAATCCATGGCTATGTCTACACTTGCTAAAATTAGTTCGAATTAGTTAGTTCAAACTAAGCAAGTGCCATTCATGGCATTTGCTTAGTTCAAATTAGCGATCCCCATTCATTTCAATGGCCGGTTAGTTCGAACTAAGAAATTAGTTCAAATTATCATGGCCACATTGGCTAATTCAAACTAGTTAGTTCGAATTAACCCTTTAGTTCAAATACCCTGTTCGAACTTCTTAGTTCGAATTAAAGAAGCCCTTAATTCAAACTAACTAAAGCCTAGTGTAGCCATGGCTTTAGTTAGTTCGAATTAAGCTTCCTTAATTCGAACTAACTTGCCAGTGTAGACATAGCCACTGAGTGTGGAGTCTGTTTTGCTTCTGTTTGAAGAATAGGGCAATGATTTGGTACTCACCATTTCTGCTTCACTTTCAAAAATCAGGAGGCTGGATTTCCTGGCTGCACAATAATCTTTACTGGCCTCCCGGATTCTCTTCTCCTCTGAGAAATAGTAACATCTTCCTCCATGCAGCAGCCACTCAGGAGAGCAGAGCTCACACTCTGTCCATGCAAGAGAATTAACATAATTGTGGTCCTTTTACTATTCTCTTACATCAGTACATTTTTTAAAAGTTTAAAACTGGCAGCTCTCAATCTCATAGGTTTTTCACACTCACAGAATACAAAGCTTTGCTGTCTTGTAGTTAAGAAAGAAAACTGAGCATCAGGATAGCTTGATGCTGATCTGAACAGTGCTAGCAACTGGCTACCATCTTGGGAAGTCCCATAGGCCCAATTTAAAAAAAAAAATGGGTGCTCAGCCTGTGGTTGTTCGAGGATGCTTTTCAGAAGTGTTGAATATCAACAGCACCCACTGACTACAGCTGGAGTTTTAGCTACTCAGAACCTCTGAAAGTCAGGTCTACAATGTCTAAAGTTGGGCACCCAAATTAGTGGAAGGTCTTGAAATATGAGCCTGTTGATCTGTGCCTCAGTTTTCCCATTTGTAAAATTATTATAATAATATTTATGGTCTCTTGAAGAGGTGTTGTGAGTTATAGGTAATGTTTGTTAAACCATTTGAGATCCTTGGATGAAACATGCCGTAGAGACATGCCTGAAATAGAGTTATTAAAGGGCAGCTTTCCTTTTTTGTAATGCCCAGAAAAAAATGCACCTAAGTTTTTGCACCCACAACTACATTGGCAAATCCAACGGTTTAGAGGACTAAAAAACTGAAATGCAACTACATTCTTGCTTGGATCTGTAGCTTCAATTAGTTATGGGCACAAAATATACATGCACAATTTTTGTGGGTGCTAATTTTACTTGCAAACACACTCAAAGTATTGTATTGCCTTTGACTGGTTTGTCTCTATTTTGCTACATACTCGATAGATCAGAGGTGTTCTGCCTCTGGAACACAGAGGCCCATACTAGACTGGCAGCTTTTTCAGGCCTTTGAGGACTGCACCACATTTGGTAATGTCTACACTACAGGCTCTGTTAAGTCGACTTAACAAGGTCAACTTTAAGTCGACTTAAAGTTGACATAAAGTTGACCTTGTTAGGTCGATTTAACGGAGAGTCTACACTTAAAATTGACCTGTCGACCTTTTTAAGTTGACTTAACAGAGCCTGTAGTGTAGACATACCCGTCCACACTGGCTTTAAGTCGACTTAATAAGGTCAACTTAAGCCTTAAATCAACCTTCAGAGGTGGTGTTATTTAGTCGACTTAAGGAAGTGCTTAAGTCAACTTAATTAGCGTCCATTGTGGACGCAGTGTTCTGTAGGTTGACTTAAGCATCGTTAAGACGACCTAAGGTGCAAGTGTATTTACCCTATTTAAAAAAAAATGCACATCACTATAATATATGCACCTACAGTCTTTTCCTTGCTAGATTCATAGAAATTACTGCTTGTTTGTGTTCACAACCAGTAGAAACCTGCATTTGATCAGCTTTGTGCTTTATTTACAGTGTGCAGGTGGCCAAAGGCTGAATATTATGATTACACTGCTCCCTAGGGCTGCAGGATGAGCAACCTTCTGCTACACTATCTACTGCTGCTCCCACAGAAATCTAAGGGAGTCTTGCTGCTGACTTCAGCCGGGCCATGATAAGACCCTAAGATATGAAAAAACAAAATCTCCTTGTAGAAATAAATTATCTTCTCACCCTGTTTATTTCCACACAGATTCTCTTTCAGTCTGCACAGTACCAACGAGTGAGCTCCATGGGTGTCTTTCATGCAAGTGTGGTTTGTGTTATGACTTAATGACTCCTCTGTCTTCACAGCCTTTTCACAACATTCCCTCAAGGCTTACACACAAAAAGGAGAGAAACTGGTGGTTAACAGGGACTTCAGTTACACAAAATGAGGGGCAAGATGATTTTGCAGCTAAGCACTGGCCTAGGAAGTTCCCAGTTCTCCCTCAGCCTTCCATTGTGACTTTAGATACGTGTTTATATTCTCTGTCTGTAAAAGAAGGGCAATGATATTTTCCTTACCTGGAGAGGCACCTGTGTACTACAGTAATTGGAGCGTACATTGCTTATGATAGGAAGGGGACTGGACTCGACAACCCAAGAGGTCCCATCCAGTCCAATGTTCTTTTAGCTAAACAGATAAAATATCAATAGATGAGGCCTGGCAGGGACATGCTAACTCTGCTCCATCTCATTAAGGAGAGCATGGCCACAGGGGAAGAATGAGAAACTGATAATATGATTCTTCTCACTACACTGTGAATTGCTTCTGATTTACAACGTGGTACATGAGAGGAGAATAGGTCCCATAGAATGAATAAATCATCAGGGTTGCCGTTTGTTCTTCTCTGTCTCAGATCAAAGGGAATTGAATCATTGAAATTGCTCAGTATAAAACCAAAATGTTAATGGCAATACAACCCAGAACTAACACAAGCTGACTGTGCTGTCTGGGCAGCGCCACTTACCTTGCAGAGTTAAGGTTATCGCAAGTCCCTGCAACAGTGCTTTTGCTCCTAGAATTAGAGCAAAAATGCACCAGCCTGACTGCTGAGAGCAGGAACTGGCAATAAGAAATGAAAGCATTTGGTCTCAGCAGGGAGAACTGCTGTAGGTTAGCTCTGTTCCGACCAGTGTCAGTGGCTGTGTGGTTTAGATATGAATAGATAATCAGTGCTCATCCATAAAGAGGAGTCTACAAACCAGGCTAAAAGGTCACTTTGCGGTTCTGATACATTGCTAGAGGTGCTGCCCTTCAGAGAAAACAGTAAACGTCTTGCTAAGTCACAAGCAGAGTGGGGGTTGGGTTGTCGCCCTTCAAAGAAGATGTTAAATTATATCCCTTTCTGCTCAGTTTCACTGGCTGATGATGACTGGCATGGCAGTTCATTACTATGAAGTACAGTACTGTTGTGTAAGAAAGGATGTTCTTCTGCCATGTTAAACTAGCACCTTTCTTCTCAACTGTGGCGGACTGGCAAGGTGGGAGTTCAAGATCACATAACACTTTGACAAAAAAAATTAGGGGATAAGTTTGGGCGAAGAAGGATGATCTTGTAGTTAAGATGTTGGACAGGGATTTGGGAGATGTGAGATGTACCTGGCACAGGCTTCCTGTGTGACCTTGGGCAAACCATGTAATATTTTCTGCTTCACAGCAGTGTTGTGAGAATTAATTCATTGTGCCAGATCTTCAGTTGGTGGAAGTTACTGGAGTTAACATTAGAGCTACATTGATTTATACCATTTGCAAATCAGGTCCCCATTAGGCTGTATGTCTCATATCTTCAAATGTATTTATGTACCTATCTCCAAGTGATTAGGCACCCAAGTGTCTTTGAGGATCTAAGCCTACACATCTTCTCTCTCAACTTTATAGAGATCAAAGCCATAGAAGCCAACACCAAGGATAGCTACTTAGATAATATCAGTACCGCACAGAAATAAATCTTTTAAGTTTGAAATTGAACTTGTCCCCTAGAAGTTTATTACAAAGAAATAAAGCTATTTCCACTAGGATTTATATTTCTCTTTGAATTACATATTGAGATTCAACACCTGATGGTGATCTCATTTGCAACACTGCATTCTAGATTGATGTCAGTAAAATTACTCTGAATTATGCTGGTAAGTAAGAGCAGAATCAAACAGCAGAGTGTGTCACCTGTGGCTTCTACTATATCAGCACTGAGCAAAATTAAACAAAACTTTTATTAAGGTAAAGCCAAATTCTGCTTTTACTTGTACCTCCTGCACAGCCTAGAAAGTCTGATTCTGTGCAGAGAATGATAAGGGAGGAGAGAGCCAGGCAGCACAGGAAGTAAACTCCGTATCTGTATGTTAGATCAAACACACACATAAGTGTCTTAATCTTACCTGGGTAGGGGCTTCTTTTCCTCCCTTTGAATTGTGGGGTTGTATAACCACAACAAGTCTCTTCCTTCATGTCTAGGTCTGTAGAATATGAGCTTTACTGCCAGGCAACTACAGACAGCAAGTGCATGCAGGGGCAGGTCTCTTGAGAACTTCTGGGGGAAATTACACAGCAGATTGGTTATGATCATTGCCTTGTGACTACCACCTTGCTACAGGATCATAGATGCTTCCTACCAGGCACAGAGAAGTCATTCAAGACTCCTCAGGAAGAATCTACACTAGCAAGCATGTAAATAATCTCACTGAATCTCAATAAGACTGTTTCTTTGTTTAAAAATGCAGGATGTGCTGAAGTGTTTTGCTGAAAAGGAATGTGATAACTTACGTGCGCTTGAGTCCATTGCTGAACTGGGGCCAAAAAAGACAATTCCATAAATATGTCATTTGGTACTACTGTGCATCTCTCTCATCTTCCCCTAGAGTCAGAGCAGAAAGTGGGTCAGGTTCAATGCAAGAACTTGAGTTAAATTGTGGGGAAGGTAGCCAATAAGAATGGATTTTCTCCCCAGGCCTGGATGAAATTGCATGAGGATTGGAATTTCCTAAATAATCCTCAGTCTGTTTCCAACAGGGGACAAAATTGTGTCACAGGATATGAAATCCCAAACTGCAGTTTTGGTTGGTGGGGCGGATTGGGGACCTGTGCACTAGGAACATACTCCCTCAGGGCTATACCTGCACCTTGAGGATGAAGACACCTATTTTACAGGCCTTCCTGGACTGCTTTCTCCACATGGCCGAAGTACAGGTGGGAGACTGATCCCAGCAACGTGTTCCCTGTCACATCCTGCATATGGAAAAAGCTGTTGTCCAACAGGTATGGCAAGGGTGTATGTGTGTTTGTGTGTACATGTACATGACTCCAGGAAACTCGAAACACAGATATCCATGCTGGATTTATTGCAGTGGCCCCATATCTGAGTCTCCTGGTGGGTGTTCAATTGGCCTCTGCTCCATTTCTGGATTTCAGACTTTAAGGTTAGATAGGACCACTGTGATCAACAGACCTGCCTCAGACATGCCTTGGGGCAGCATTTCAGTGAATGAGACAGCCCAGCCTGCACAAGTAGTGAGGTTCCCCCTCCAACTGCTGAAATCACTGAGAGGTAGGTCTTGCAGAGGTTCCAGCAGAGAGGCAGGTGGCAGCAAAGGAAGTGATGGTACAACTGCCATTGGTGGTGGAGCAAGTGATGGTGCAGCAGGCAGCGACAGATTGAACAGTGGAAACGGTGAGCCAATTGCAGTATTGGCAGCAGTAGCTGATAGAGAAAGTGGTGGGCATGATATACCTTGATTTTAGCAATGTTTTTTTACAATCTCCCATAGTATTCTTGCCATCATGTTAGAGAAGTATGGGTTGAATAAATGCTCTATAAAGTGGACAGAAGGTTGACTAGATCACTGGACTCAACGGGTAGTGATCAATTGCTCGATACCTAATTGGCAACAGTAACAAACAAAGTGCCCAAGGGGTCAGTCCTCAGGCTGGTTGGTTTGGTTCAACATCTTCATTAATGATCTGGATGAGGGAGTGGATTGCATCTTCAGCAAGTTTGCAGATGACACAAAGCTGCGGGAGTGGTAGATACACTGGAGGGTAGGAATAAGATACAGAGTGAGCTAGACAAATTAGAGGATTGAAACCTCTGATTAGGTTCAACAAAGACAAGTGCAGAGTTCTGGCACTTAGGATGGAAGAATCCCATGCACTGCTACAGACTAGGGACTGACTAGCTATGCACCACTTCTGCAGAAAAGACCTGGGAGTTACTGTGGACTAGAAGCTGGATATGAGTCAACAGTGTGCCCTTGTTGCCAAGAAGTCTAATTGCATATTGCGGTGAATTAGTAGGCGCATTGCCAGAAGATTGAGGGAAGTGATTATTCCTCTCTAATTGGCACTCGTGAGGCCACATTTGTAGTACTGTGTCCAGTTTTGGGCCCCCCACTACAAGAAGGATCCTCAACAAATTGGAGAGAGTCCAGCAGAAGGCAACAAAAATTTTGAGAGGGCTGGAGAATCTGAATTATGAGGCGAAGCTGAAGGAACTGTGCTTATTTAGAATGCAGAAGGAAGACTGAGGAGGGATTTGATAGTGACCATCAACAACCTGAAGGGGGGTTCCGGAGGATGGAGCTAGGCTGTTCTCAGTGATGGCAGATGACAGAACAAGGAGCAATCGTCTCAAGTTGAAGTGAGGGACATCTAGGTTGTATACTAGTGGCCAGGATGGTATTTTCTGAGAAATCACCAATGGAATTGATCTTTCTCAGGAAGTCCATGGTGTCTCGAAGATAGCTAGGAATGTTGATAATGTAGGGTCTGAGGAAAGAGTCCACATAACCAGAGAAGCCCACCATAAGAGTGCCAATACCTGAGATGATGGGGCCTCCAGGATTTCCAGGTTTATGGATTTTTGGTAGTAGATAGAATATCCCTGATCAGGTCTGTAGGGGTGTGTCTGTCTTGGTTTGTTCCTGTGCTGCTTCAGGGAATTTCTTGAGTAGATGGTGTAGTTTCTTTTGGCATTACTCAGTGGAGTCAGAGAGAAGTGGCTTGTAGAATGACTTGTGTTACAGAATTGTCTGTAAGCCTCTTGATCATAATCCTATTTATTCATGATGACTACAGCACCTCCTTTGTCAGCCTCCTTAATGATATTGTCAGAGTTCTTTCTGAGGCTGTGGATGGCACTGCAATTCTGCATGGTTCAGGTTATGGAACAAGGGATGTTGTTTGTCCATGATTTCAGCCTGTGCACAGTGGCAGAAACAATCTATGTAGAAGTTCAGTCTGTTGTTCCAACTGTCATGAGGAGTCCATGTAGAATCTTTCTTCCAATAGTGTTGGGAGGAACGTATTTGTAAGTTATCATGTTGTTCAGTGGTGTGGTGGAAATATTCCTAGAGTTGTAGGTGGTGAAAGTAGGCTTACAGGTTACCGCAGAATTTTATCTTATGTGTGGAGGTGGTGGGGCAGAAAGAGAGTTCCCGAGATAGCACAGATTCTTCTGCTGAGTTAAGTGTGTAGCTAGAAAGATTAACAATATTAGTGAGTGGATTAAGCGTTAAAAAACAAACAGAGTCCTGTGGCACTTTTAAAGACTAACAGATTTATTTATCACATGAGCTTTCGTGGGAGAAAATCCCATGTCGTCAGACGCTTTGAAGATGGTGATAAGCCAGAAAGATTCTTTTCCCAAGAAACAGGCAACATAGATAATACTGAACAGGTTTACCAACGATACCGGGAAGACTGACAGGACAGCTTCAAATTGATGGTGTTACAGTGGTCAAATATATATGCTTCTTTATCAGTTACATAATCCACTTGGAATTCTTTACCTATTTACTTACAAGTACAGACTTATTCCACCCAGAGAGGACAGAGCTGATAATGACTGATGCAGAGACACTTTAATTATATTAAAGGCACAATGACTACATTTAGGGTGGGGTGGGAGGGTGGGATGCAGAGGAGAGTCCTTACAGATAGTCAGAAATGTATTGTTTCCATCTAAGCCAGAATTTCTCAACAGGCCACTGCCTTACTGATTGTTCACAGCATTCTTGTCCTTGGGTGGGTCTGGTGTGACTATCTGTTAACTTGAGTTTCATGCCACAACTTACTGGCAGGAAAAGTATCCAAGCTTAACAGAGGAGACCTGACAGAAAAAGACAGAAAAAACATTAAAACCTAACAATGGGAAATTTACAGAATGGGAGGAAATTAAATACAGGGGAGTGTATGACATAGGATCAGGTCAGGCTGTAACAGCAAATCAAAATAGATTTTAGGATTCTAGCAATGGGGAACAGCACATAGAGGAAGGTGAGATCAAATCACTTCTAATGAGAGAAAAATCCGTAGTCCTTGTTTAACCCCAAGGCAACTGAGTCAAATTTGCATATAAATTAGAATTCTGCAGTTTGTCTTTTAAGTTGTGATTTGTTATTCATCTCTTTCAGCACAGCTATTAGCAAGTCATCAATGACGTGAGCAGAGAGATTGAAGTGTTCCCCTATTGGTTTTTTAGTGTTGCAATTTCTGATGTCAGATTTGTGTCCATTTATTCTTTTGCACAGAGATAGTCCTGTTTGTCTAATATATAAGGCAGAGGGGCATTGCCGGCACATGATGGCATAAATCACATTGGTGGATGAGCAGGTGAATGAGACCTTGATGGAGTAGGTGGTTTGATTTGGTCCTGTGGTGGTGTCTTTAGTGTAGATATGAGGGCAAAGTTGGCAGCGCGGTCTGTTGCAGGGATATGTTCCTGCTTTAATGTTTCTGTTGTTTGATCTGTAGTTGCTCATGAGTATCCGTTTAAGGTTGGGGGGCTGTCTGTAAGCAAGTAGAGGTCTGTCTCCTAAGGCTTGAGAGAGTGAGGGATCGTCTTGAAGAATAGGCTGTAGATCTTTGATGATATGGTGAAGAGGTCTGACCTGTGGGGTTGTAGGTGGTGACCAATGGCATTCTGTTGGTTTGGGGGGGGGCAGTTTCTCCTGTAGTTGCTGACTTCTGGGTACCCATCTGGCTCTGTCAATCTGTTTCTTAACTTCTGCGGGTGGGTACTGTAGTTTTAAGAATGCTTGATAGAGATCCTGAAGGTGTCTGTCTCTGTCTGAAGGATCGGAGCAAATGTGGTTATATCTTAGGGCTTGACTGTAAACAATGGATTATGTGGTGTGTCTTGAATGAAAGCTCAAGGGATGTTGGTAACTGTAGCGATCAGTAGGTATGAGGTATAGGGTGGTCTTTATGTGCCCATAACTAATTTGCACTGTGTGGAGTGTTTCGGGCTAAGTTTGATTGTGGAGTGGAAATTGTTGAAATCTCTGTGGAATCTTCAGGGGCATCCTTCCCCTTGGTCCAGATGATGAAGATATCATTGATGTAGCGTAAGTAAAGTAGAGATCCTTTGGGATGAGACATGAGGAAGCGTTGTTCTAAGTTGGCCATAAAAATGTTGGCATATTTTGGGGCCATGTGGGTACCCATAGCACTGCTGCTGATTTGAAGGTATAAATTATCTTCAAATCTGAAATGGTTGTGGGTGAGTACAAAGTCACAAAGGTCAGCCACAAGTTTTGCTGTGGCATCATCTTCGATAGTTCTTCTAATGGCTTGTAAACCATCTTTGTGTGGGATTTTGTTGTAAAGAGCCTCTAAGTCCATAGTGTTACGGACGCGACTAGGGGGCCCCTCACCCAAGAGGGAGTCGCTCCGTGGCTCGATTACCTCGCGGCTCAAAGAAGGACCCATCTCCTGTATAAGGAAATTGATTAGAGTTTATTTAGCATCTGCAGATGGGTGACTCCAGTACCACGCAGGGTAGGAGCACACCCACAGGCTTGTGCTTGCACATTTTATTGTTGATTAACCCCCTCAAAGACTGCCCAGGTACACCCCTTGATTATAACATTGTCCAATTAATGATAGGGTGAATTCGTAGGTTTTTCAGCTGCGCCTGGCCTGGCCTTTACCCTTCTTGGTCGGGTCCTCATCATTTGTGTTTATCTTTACTTTTCCCTGAAACAGGATGGCTGTTTCATTCTTTATGGTCCTGTCCTCATTAAATATGTTTTCTTTACCTTATTACTAATAGATATATGGTTTCCAGGGGTCTTTGTTTTCTTTCAAAGTGAGATGTTTATGTCTCTTAAAGCTCCTCGGACTCCAGAGGAGTACAGGGTTGTAAGTTTACCTTCCCACGGCCTAAGGCTTCAATACTGTTGCTCACTTATGCTAAGATAAACTATTATCTACTCATGCTAACATAGAATGTCTAGGTATCTTAAAATGGCTAAGTATCATAATTTCATAACAATAGTGGCCAGGATGGTATTTTCTGGAAGTTCACCAATGGATTGGATTTTTCTCAGGAAATCCGTAGTGTCTCTCAGATAGCTAGGTGTGTTGATACCATAGGGTCTGAGGAGAGAGTCCACATAGCCAGATAATCCTGCTGTAAACATGCCAATGCCTGAGATGATGGGGCGTCTGGGGTTTCCTTTTTTTTGTGTTTTTGGTAGTAGATAGTCCCTGGTCGGTGTTCTGGTGGTGTGTCTGTCTTGATTTGTTCCTGTGCTGCTTTGGGTAGGAGGTGCAGTTCCTTTTGGTATTCCTCAGTGGGGTCAGAGAGGAGTGGTTTGTAGAACGTTGTGTTTATAAGCTTCCTGATTGTAATCCGATCTATTCATGACGACGATGGCTCCTCTCTTGTCAGCCTCCTTAATAATAATGTCAGAGCTGTTTCTGAGGCTCTAGATGGCATTGCGCTCTGCATGGCTGAGGTTATGGTGTAAGGGATGTTGTTTGTCCACAATTTCAGCCTTTGCCCAGTGGCGGAAACAATCTATATAGAGGTCTAGTCTGTCATTTCAGCCGTCAGGAGGAGTCCACATCGAATATTTTTTCTTGCAGTGTTGGGAGGAAGGTATCTGTTGGTCATTGTGTTCTAAACTGGTGGCGGTGAAATATTCCTTGAGTCTGAGACGGCGAAAGTAGTTCTACAGGTCACTGCAGAATTTTATCTTATATGTGGGGGGTGGGGCAGAAAGAAAGTCCCAGAGATAGCACAGATTCCTCTGCTGGAGTAAGTCTCTAGCACGAAAGATTAACAATGTTGTTGGGTGGAATAAAGGTGCTGTTATTGTCCCTTGTGGTGCATAGGCGTTTAGACAGTTTGGTATCTTTTTTTCTTCTGTAGGAAAGCAAAGTGTGTGTTGTAATTGGATTTTCCATAGGACTCTGTTTTTCTGCAATAGACTAACACGGCTACCCCTTTGGAACTGGGTTAAGGGTGTCACTGGTGCTGCCCCTTGTGGTATGTAAGAGTTTAGATAGCTTAGTGTCTTTTTTCTTCTGAAGGGAAGCAACATGTATATTATAGATAGCTTTTCTCTTTTTGTTAAGTCCACCCGCATGTAAGTATGTGCTATTGGTTGGCTTTGTATCAGTTTCCAGTGTTGAGAGTTCATTTTTAATGTTGACACTGTCCCACTGACATAGCACTGTCTACATGGTGGGTTACGTTGGATATAATTGCGTCGTTCAGGGGGTGGATTTTTCACACTACATGAGTGACATGGCTATACCGAAGTGTGTAGTGTGGATCTGACATACAGCAGTGCAGATGTGTGGCTATGCCAATGCAACATTTCAAGTGTAGACCAGCTCTTAGAAATGTGCAGTGTATAGAAACTGTTTTTTCCATGCTCAGGTAAGCACAGTTCAAATTTTGGCTGTCATTTTCCAATGGAATCCTGGAAAGGAAGAAAACATAGGGATAAAGTTGATTCTATTGTGAAGTTGGCCTTTAAATTAAGTAACCGGACCACCAATAACGTCTGTCCTCCTTTCATATATACATTCATACACACAGACACACAAAACCACCTCATCTCCAATTAGAACTAAACAACAAGTACCAGATTAAGTCTTTTGCAGAAAATCTAAATGCTTGACCAACTTGCAGCAAGACTCCATGCCAACACTTCTTCAGTTCTGCTTCGGGAGCAGCTTGATTTTTTCCCTATTGTAACCTCTTTGGGGTTTTAGAAAGCGTGGTTCCTTTAAATCTTTGTCCTGCAGGGGAGGCACTGATAGTCCCAGCGGGAGAGAGTGCTTTTTGGGAGAGGGACAAGCGACAGGGTTTGGCTGAAGTTCCTGTCAGAAGAGCTGCAGCCAGATGGACTTATTATAACTGACATGTGCCAGCTGCAGGTTGGGTTTCTTTTAGACTTCTTTTGTGGGGGGTGGGGCGGGGGTGGGTGT
This sequence comes from Pelusios castaneus, assembly GCA_007922175.1. Taxonomy (NCBI): domain Eukaryota; kingdom Metazoa; phylum Chordata; order Testudines; family Pelomedusidae; genus Pelusios; species Pelusios castaneus. The sequence goes on along the minus strand of ML688386.1, from coordinate 168,818 downwards.
CACAGGATGCACATCCATGCACCCCAGGGCATGATCTGTGTAACTTTTCTGTTCAGTTTTGCAATGTAATTGTGTGATTTGATGCCAAATACGCTATATCAGGCTCCTTTCTGAATGCTCATAACATATACATAATTGCCATGATGCCATGTTTCCTACTGCAACATGTGTGTACAGATGTGACACATGTTACAGGGTTCAGACTCTCAGGTCTAGCTCTAGCTGAGAGGCTGGAGGATTACATGTCAAAGACTATGTCTACCCTAGAAAAGTTGTTGACTTTGTTAAGTCAAGTTAATAAGGTCGATTTAGGCGCTAATCCTCGTCCACACTGGCTTTAAATCAACTTAAGGAGTCGCCTTAAGGCTTAAGTCAACCTAAAACAAGGTGTTATTAAGTCAACTTAAGCTTACCTTACCTTAAGGAAATGCTTAAGTCAACTTAATAAACGCCCAGTGTGGATGTGGCTTTGTTTAGGTCGATTTAAGCCTCCTTAAGTGGACCTAAGTTGCCAGTGTAAATGCACCCAAAGGGAATGCTAATACCCTCCTTGGCTCAGGTAGTAGTAAAAAGAATCACACAGCAGGACAGAGGGGGTGGGACTGTCAGGAGTTGGTAAAAACAAATAAACAGACCATTTGAGAGAGAGAGAAGCTGCGGGCTTTGGCCTGGAAGACTCCATCTTGCAAGCAAGATCTGGGCCCTGCCTAGTAATAGGCAGAGAATGGCTGTAAATCACCAAACAGCCTGAACCTTGTGCATAATCTTGGACTATGAGGTCAGTTTAGCTAGAGAAGTTAGATTAGTATGAGGTTTATACCTTTTATTTGATAGTGATCACTCCTGACTCATTTATATTATGATTCTGCCTTGATTGGCCATGTTCTCACTTGAAATCGTACTCTGATCAATAAACTAGTATTTCTTTTATCTAAAGCTGTGTGATCTTTTGAGGGTGTGGATGTGGAAGGCTGGGTACAATCCACTTTGTTAAGTGAACGGACTTGAGACTATGGTGATTGGGAGTGGGTCCCAAACCCTGCAAGACAGTGGCTCCCAGTGTACTTATCTGGGGCTGGGGGTGCTTGCTTGGAGACCGACGCCTATGTGGCTAGTGGATTTACAGCCACTGCCTGGGACCAATTACACTCTGGTAGCTGGTGTGGCTTGACTCAGGAGTGAGTGGTCACCCAGCGGAGCGAGGTGAATTGAGGTTCAGGAGTGGGGCTCGAGGGGTCATATTGCCACACCAGACCAGATCTGGGGAGCAGCCTGTCACAGGGTGAAAGGGTGAGTAAAGAAGCCCAAAAAAAGAATTAAAGGATCTGCAGAGTCGCCACCTGGGCAGCCTGGCCTGAGGGCAGGGCGGCCTCCTGGAGCCATGGGTGTAGTCACATAGCAAAACATGACATCACACCTGCCAACCCAATGTGCATGTGATGTGATTCCCTCCTCCAATTCTTTCAGCCTGTTGGTGGCTGGCACCTGAGTGCTGCGCTGCGAGCAGCCCGTATCAACACGAGTGGTCGCGTGAGAAGATTACTGTATTAAGAGAACAGAGAAATAGGGGCAGTGGGACCAGTGGCCAGGATGAGGGGCAGGAGAACCGTCCCAGTACTCTTAACCTTGTTGGCCTGACAGCTTTTTAGAGGTGGGTTTTGCTTGTTTTGAAAGGCAGATCAGCTTATTTCTGCTGTGTCATGTGGCAAAGTCTGGCCATCCAATGTTGCCTGAAGCTGGGGAGGGACAGAGCAACTGAGCAGGGATGCCCAGGACAGGAGCCAGGCCAGGAGGACACTGTGCCAATGAGGAGTCACCCGAGGACAAACTGTCCTCTGTCGCCCAGAGCTGAGGGGCCGTGTGTATGGCCTGGGACTAGGGGGAGGCTGTAGGTATTTAAGTGGGGAGGGCATTGCTCTGTTGTCATAGGCTGTGTCTACACTGGTAAATTAAGTCGACTTAAGCCTGCTTAAGTCGACTTAATTTACCCTGCATCCACACTGCAGTTTCCTTAAGTCGACTTAAGCAGCTTGCTTAAGTCGATTTAAGGAAAATAAAGTCAACTTAATTAAAATTAAGTCGACTTTCTAACACCACCTTCCTAATCGATCTAAGGCTTAAGTCGACTCCTTTTCCTCCTGGCCCGGACCACTCGGGTCTGGGGAAGTTGTCCCCAGGATCCCAGTGGTCTAGGCTAGGAGGATTCCCTTCTGCCCGGGACGTGGGAGGTCCCGAGCAGAAGGGAGCCAAGTGGTCTGGGGCAGAAGGGAGCTCCTCGCTCCCCTCTCCCCCAGACCGCTCAGGGGCTTGCTGCCCTGGGGAGAGCCAGCCCAGTGTGGGGCTGGCTCTCCTTGGAGCAAACAAGTCGACTTAGAGAGTCCAGTGTGGACTCTCTAAGTCAATTTAGTAAGGGCCCCTTTAAGTTGACTTAGGAGTCCAGTGTAGACTCTCTAAGTCAACTTAATAAGGTCGACTTAAAGTCGACTTATTAAAGTCAACCTTTTTAAATTCGACCTTAATTTCCTAGTGTAGACATAGCCCTAGAAATCAGCAGAAGAGGCACTGGAGGGGTTTGCTGGGGACACTTCACTGGTGCTGAAGACGACCAGGAGCACCCAGGACTGAGTGCTGGACTGGAACTGTGCTCAAGACCCCTGAACTCGGAGTGCATCACAGTGCTCACTGTCTGCCCACTCAGCCTGGGGCACCACTGGGCCTTCATTGCCCTGTGTTGGTTGTTACCCTGTTTTACTATTTCTGCATACCCCCTCTTGTTATCTCCTTCATCCCTCTGCAAATAAATCTTTCCCATTCCGATATTCACTACGTTGTCCCAGTGTGTGATCACTATGGGGGTGTTTGGAACAGGTGCCCTGGGGTGAACTGTCCCTGCTGTGTTTCTGCACTTACCCTCCCCTGGCCAGAGCTGCCTGCAGAGCAGACTTGTGCTACACTATATTTGATCAGCCAGATGTGCCAATAACCCCCCACACTCCAGTCACAGCTGAAATAACTGACATGTCATTCGTAAATGCAGATCTATCCTCCCACTGCCATCCCTTTGCTCCATTGCTTAGTGCAATCTAGTAATACTAATTTCCTTTATAAGAGCTGATAGTCTCCTGGAATTAGGTATCAAAATAGAATACTTTTATTAGTACCTCTTCTACTCTAGAGCTTTAGATTATAAGCAGGATAGAGAGTGCTGCAGGGTGCAGGCCTGAAACATGCCACCTCGGCCTTGTGTGGAATTCCAGTCATCCTGCCTCAGTTTCCCCTCTGCTTTCTCCCAATAATCACTTTCAGACAAAAGCGTTTAAAAAATTCCACCTATTGTGGTCTAGTTCATTAAGTTCTCTAAACATACAGGTCCTTTGGCACTCCCAGATTCAACCCTCGTCTTTCTGAGGGTCCCCAATTTCCCTTTATTATAGGCCTTTAGTTCTCAACCCCCCATTCTCCCTAAAGAGATAACTTCTTCCAGTCCCTCTCTGACCCTTAGCCTCTCTGAAGAGTCTCTTACTCCAAGCCTTTTCTAGTCCCAATCAGGGCTCATACTTCCTCCCTGCTTTGATTTCCTTGCGCTGTGGGGTTTTTTGGGGTTTGTTTTGGGTTTGGTTTTTTTGGTCATAATTCCCTTGGCACCAGTTTCCAGATGATTCCCATTGTGGACCCGAGTTTCTCTGGAGAGACCCTCCCCAAAGGTTTCTTGCTGGCCTTGGTTGCAAATTCTTCCCCTTGACTGAAGAGCTGTGCTTTAATCCTGGCCATTTCTAGTTTTCAATTCTGTCCCCACAGAACCTCACCATAGGCTCACCCCTTGACTGAGCTAACAGGAGGGTCAGTCTTATAATATTCAGGAGGTATTAACCCCCTTTCTCACTTTGGTCTGCTGTTCTGTCATGGAATACCTGTTACTCAAAGGGATTATGCCATGGAACAGGGTTGGCTGGTCCTAGGCCCCACTAGCCTGAAAGGTGACAAACATTCCTTTTTTCAGTTGATAGCCTGTATTTTTGTGCATTTTTGAAACTACATCTGTAACGGGGTCTGCATTCACCCCTTTTGCTCTGGTCCTCCATGCCCACAAATAATATCCAGATGTCCAATGAATGCTCCCCACAATGCTCTTTATTTACACGTGATCCCTCCACCAACTGCATACAGTCTCTGTTTAGGATCGGGGCCACACAGTTCCAGCTCTTACAACAGGCAGTCCCTTTTTAAGGAAGCTTCCACGCCCCCTTTGGACTAGTCATTCACCCTCTTTCCAGCAGCCTCAGATTCAAGCTCAAACTGCCCGTCTCTGAGATGCTACCTGTTCAGCTTCCTCCTGAAATTTTACCTGGGAACCTCCTTAGGGCTTGGCTGAGGGAACAGCCCAGCTGCTCCTCCTCATCCTTTCCTGCAGGCTTTCCCAGGTGGTTTCACTCCATTGCCTATTAGGGCTCAAGTGGCAGGGCAGACAAAGCCTGCACCCTGCTACACCATCTCAGACAAATTGCTGCAGTGCTGCTACTGCTTATACTGGTTCCTGGGTAGATCCTTCCAATGCAAAGACTAGAGGTGTAGCTATGGGTGGGGTCAGCTGGGCATAGGCCCACCCAGTTGAAAAGCAGGCCTGCCCACCCCTGCCCGCCACAGCATCCAGCAGTGGTGTGAGCTTGTCACCGTGACCGCCGACTGGCCAGCAGCTGACACCGCGGGCAGACAGGCAGGGTGGACTGCTCTCCACCTGCACAGCTCTGGCCCCAGTCATTGTGCAGCAGGGGCCAGGTTGCCTCTCCTCAGCCCTCCTCCTCCTGATGCTCCAGTTGCTAGGCAACTGGAGGATCCTCAGGAAGCTTCCGGTCATGTGAGAGTCAGAGGCCCAGTCAGAAAACGGGAGAAGGCTACACCTCTGGCAAGACATAAAGGCTATGTCTACACTTGCAAGTTAAGTCGACCTAAATAAAGCCACGTCCACACCTGCCTTTCATTAAGTCAACTTAAGGGCTTTCTTAAATCAACTTAGTAACTCCCACTCTTTAGGTCAACTTAATGCCTCAGTTGATTCGTTAAGTCAACCTAAAACCAGTGTGGATGCCTAGGGCTGGGGACAAGGGAGCCATGGCTCCCTGGCAGAAGGGAGCCGCGGATCCCCCTGGGGACAAGGGAGCTGCGTGTGGCTCCATAGCAGGGGAGCCGCGTGCAGCTCCCTTGTCCCCAGGGAGAACCACGGCTCCCTTCTCCCCAGGAGTGGCAGCTCCCTTCTTGCCCGGCTCCCTGGCAAGAAGGGAGCTGGCTCCCCTAGCCAGTTGACTTAAGAGTCTAGTGTAGACTCTCTAAGTTGACATAACAAGGTTGACTCTAAGTCAACTTAAGTCGACCTTGTTAAGTGAACTTAATAGAATCAACTTAGCTTTGTAAGTGTAGACATAACCAAAGATAGTCCGTGCAGTATAAAACACAAGGAATCCTGTGGTCCTTTTAAAGACTAGCAAATTTATTTGTTGCATGAGCTTTCCTGGGTTTAAAATGGGATTGCCCATTTTAAAAAATAAATGTGTTAGTCTTTAAAAGTGCCCTTGCTCCCTGAACCTCATCCAGCCTTCCAACCAGGGTCCGCAGTTTCCAGTCATAGCAGGGAAACTGTCTATTCCTAGCCAACAGGAGACAATCCACAGGTGTGTCACTTACTCTCGTGTATTGAAAACTGTAAGCTGTCATTTAAATCTCAGGGGTATCCTGCTCCTGCTTGCAGGCACAGGCTCTGTAAGGAAGTGTACACTTTCCAACCAGCTCTTTGGTGCTGTTTGGACATGTACATTAACCAGTCGATAAAATGCTAAATGTAGAGAGAGGCAATGGGCTGGAGGACAGAGCACTAAGCTAGCAACCAAGAGACTTAGAACTTTATTTCCAGCTCAGCAATTAAGCTGCTGCATGGCCTTGGGGAAGTCACTACCTCTTTCTGCCTGGGTTTTCCCACCAACTCTTTGTCTTGTCAGTGTGGATTGTAAGATTTACTATGGGCTAAGGACACCTGTGTAGACAGAGTCTAGCATAACTGCCCTAATTGGTTGGGAAATTAGGCACTACTGTATTACAGATGAATATAAGATGTAAAATATAATCTTCAGAATCAACATACAGAGCAGCAGCTGGAAACAGCTGTAGTGAAAGATATAGCTGTCTCATGAAAACAGGTTAGCAGCATGCTTTAATGAAAGAAGGCTATAGATGGGGCTTGAACATTTGAGTTCTATTCCTGACTTTACCTTTCTGTTATTCAGCCTCTGTGTTTGAGAAACAGGAATAATTGTCCTTCCCTGCCTCACAGGGGTAAGGCAAGGATTGATTATGTTTGTTCAAAAACAACAACATGAAGTGCTAATTACACTATCAGGAGGAATATCTTGGGATCTGTGGTTGAAAGACAAATTCCTGATGAAAAGACTGGAACAGTTTCAGTCCTTTGCATATCCTCTAATTCTGGCCAATTTTCCAGTTTCTCTTCTCAAGGTACACTCTGCGTGCCTGCCTCCCCATCCCCAAGTTGAGTTTGAAGATGAAAATATTAGAGAGGTATTGATAGGAACTCCAGAGTTAATGCTTTAGTTCACCAAAAGCATGAGAAGGAGGACTAAAACCCTCCACTGAATTACTAATCCAAATCTGGCAAAAAATCTAAAGGCAGAATGATTTTTTCTGTGCATTTTTTATAGTAAATAATTCTGTAACTTTTTGTGGAGCAGTCTGGTTTGGTTTGGTTTTTTAAATGCCCTTTTTGAAATGTGGATCTTTTTAGATAGTTGTTGGTGTCATGCAAAGTTTGGTAATGATGCACAGATTCAAGTTTTACACATCACCTTTAGAAATACTTGCAGTAGATTTCTGAGTGAGGCAGGAAATAAATTTAGAACTTATCATTAATTTTAGAACTAACCAAATCTAAATTTTCCAGCAGTAGGTGATTGGCATGAACAGTTATGAAACCACCACGACAGAGACTAAACTCAGGATCTAAACTCATTTAAATCCCATGGGACCCCTTCATTGTTGCCCTGCAACTTGTGTAGTCATTTAGGGTATGTCTACACTTGCACCTTAGGTCGACTTAATGATGCTTAAGTCGACCTACAGAATGCCACATCCACACTGGGCGCTTATTAAGTTGACTTAAGTGTTTCCTTAAGTCAACTTAATAATACCACCTCTGAAGTTGACCTTATTAAGTCGACTTAAAGCGAGTATGGATGGGTATGTCTACACTACAGGCTCTGTTAAGTCGACTTAACAAAGTCAACTGAAGTCGACTTTAAGTGTACATGCTCTGTTAAGTCAACCTAACAAGGTTGACTTTAAGTCAACTTAAAGTTGTCCTTGTTAAGTTGACTTAACAGAGTCTGTAGCGTAGACATAGCAGTAGAGAGGGTCATTTTGATTTGGCTAGTGTTCTGTGTGTACTTTGCACTTGAGTAAGTGACTCACACAAGGTGCAGACATTGTAGTGGATCCCATGTTTCTAGTCATCCTGGTTCTGAAGCCTTGAAAAAAATGAACCAAGTATAAATGAGGTTGTCTTCTACAATGAGGAATGGAAACAATTACTTTTAAAAACAAAAGCTTGTGTTCTGGAGCATCCATGTGGGGACAAATATATTTGCTAAAATATTTCACATTGAATCATGGCCAAGTTAAAATAATTGTATCTAACAGTGTTAATGAATCAAAAATTATCACAGTAGTAAGCTTGAAAAGTAATCTAGAACAGTTCTGGAACATTCTAAAAGGTTCAGTTCTCAGGTTTGACCCAAAGCTGTTTGTTTTGTTTTGTGGCAATATATTTTGAAGAGAGTCTTACCTCTTCAATCTTAAAGCATTTACCTCCTCTGAGACTCAAGATGATTTTAACCAAGATGCTTGTAGCCAAGATGACTGTAACCAAAGCCACGCAGGCGTGACCTTTCCAGCTCCAGATGTTTGAACATAGATCTGAATACCATGAAGAGTAACATGGATGGGCACACACACTACACGGAAAATAAAGGTACATCGATATTTCTGCATTTAGGCTAAAGCAGGCAAAACAGATTCTTATGGGAAAAAAACAATACTTAAAGGAACAGTTTGAAATTAAGCTGGTTTCATGGTGTTATGGGATGTATTTACTCTTACACTTTCCTTCCCCACTACATTTTCTGCCCTAGTTCTACAAAAGGGTCAGTCTTTCCAAAACTGTCATGCATCTTTCATATGTCATATGCCATTCAGATTCTAGCTAGCCTTGTTTTATTTAATTTTTAATTTCATACAATTGCATGTTATTAAAGGAGTATATAACTTCCAAACAAACAATCCCATAAAACGAAAACATTAATGTATACATTTTCTGATGTGGTCCCTTTTAGAAAAAACAAAAGGTAAAGCTGTAATTAGCTAGCTTGCCTGGATGCACTAGATTTGGAGCCCATTCCTGAATTACTAATCTGTTTTATTTTGCTCACAGTCTCTAGCCATAAGGAAAAGTTGCAGTTTTTGAGTGTGTACAATTTTTCACATTAATCAGGTTGTTTTAGAAATATGAGGTGAATCTTAAGCCCCACTGAAGTGAACTGAAGTTTTGCCATGGACTTCAATAGAGTCAGGATTTCAAGAGAGTCGGGCAGAGGCGGCCGTAGCCTATCTGGGGCACAGGCCCATTGCAGGGCCCCCATAGAGCTCGCTGGTGCCAGCCCTGGCTGCCACTGTGGGCCCAGCATACCACTAGGGACCCTGAAACCTCCCCCTGTAGCCCTGGTGCCATGCCAGGGGACCTGAAAACCTCAAAAAGCACCCCCATGGTTCCCCCACCCCACCTGGGGCCCCAACCCCTCTGCAAAACCAGCTCCCTGTGGCCAGCTCAATCAGCAGTGTGGCACATAGTGGTTTTCAAACTTTTTTTCTCAGGACCCAGTTGAAAAAAAAAATCTTTTCTGCCGGTGACCAAACATTTACATCTTTGAGCAAGCCATACCAGTCTTTCGGTGGTGGCAGCGGGGGCACCACGACCCAGTACCAGAGGGTCTGCGAACCAGTACTGGGTCCTGATCTGTGGTTTGAAAACCACTGGTTTAACACATCTGGTTTCCACAAGACCTACTGCCTTGGAGTATCTGCGGGAAAAGCTGATGTTTAATTTTGGAATTAAGACTTTTATTTTGAACTCTGTTAGAGAATTTCTAATGCTATGTTTGCACTACAGTTTATGTTAGCATAATTTATTTCACTTGGGGCAGAAATAAACCTCCCCAAGCAACAGAAATTACATAAGCACTCATGCACAGCATTTGCTTCTGCCATTTGCAGAGGTGGTTTTATTATGCCAATGAGAAAGCTCTGTCCCGTTGTCATACAGCGTCTTCATCAGATGCATTGCCGTAGGACACCTGAATGGGTTCAGCTGTGTCCCTGCAGCTCTGGGTATTGTTTTAACCCCAGAGGACTGAAACTGTTCCAGTCTTTTCCTCTGGCTCAGGGTGGGTCCTCTAGTGCTGCGGGGAAGTGGATGGGAGTCCAGAGGGGGAGCGCCGCAGAGGTGATCAGCGCTGTGCCACGCCCCCCTCCGGGTTCCACCTCTTCTTCTTCTGCTGGAGTGCAACGAGAGCTGGTAAATCCTGATCAGCTCTTTCTGCATTCGAGCTGGGGCCCTCTAGTGCCGCAGGGAAGGGATGGAGCCGAGAGGGGGAATGCTGCAGCGCTGATCATCTGATCTCCGGAGCACCTGCCTGTTTCTTCTCCCGGTTCCCCAGCTGTTGTTGCACTCTGTGCAGGGCCTTCCGCTGCAGAGCTCCACTGCTCCCCTTCGCAGCACCACCCTTTCTCCCCAATACTCCCCTTCTTAGCCCTACCCCCTCTCACCATATGCGTAGTGTGGCGACTCCCCCCCAAAACTCCCCCTCCTAGCCCCACCGCTCCTGCCGCGTGCGTGGTGGTTTTAGTCCTCCAAGCCCCACACCAGCGCCTCTGGCCAGCTATGTGTGGCCATACACATCATGTGGCCCTCTGCCCAAAAATGTTGCCGGTCCGTGTTTTAACCACTGCTGCTGTTTGCAGTAATAGAGGATTTGGGGAGGGAGGCTGGGGACACAAGGAGAGAGAGAAAGAGAGGATGACTCTCAGGATCCTTACCAAAATCTCATATAGATCAAGATCAAGACAAGTTTCTCTATATCTTTCTGGGTTATCAGTGTTACTAAAGACTAAGTGACAACATTTAGACCCCTAATTCAGCAAAACACTTATCATGTACATGCTTAAATCCATCCTTGTTCAACTAGCACAGTGAATCAAAGGGAATCTTTCCATTGACTTCAATGGAATTTACGATTATGTAAAGTTAAACACTTAAGTACTTTGCCAAATTGGGGCTTATATTACAAAACTATGGCCTTTGCTACTGCAATATCTGTGTCTAATCTGTTTAGGTGTTTTGGAAAATCCCACAAGCTACTATCTGCATCTTTAGGGTTTAAATGCCTTTGAAAATCTGGCCCTTCACTTTTCTTATTTCTTCTCTTAAGACCTGATCAAAGCTCTTTGGAGTAAAAGGACTGGAAAGACTCTCATGGACTTTGCTGGACTTTTACCAGAATCCCTATTCCTTGTTGATTCACTTCCTCTGAGCTTACGGTTTTAGAGCCCACCTGAATCTTCAGATTTCTTTTTATATTTATTACACAAAAAGCAAACAGGTACATTACAAGAAAGGAAGAAAAACAAGAGGGAACACAGTCTGCCTTAAAGAGCGAGATATGTGTATTCTAACAAGCTGTATATAAGTACTCTACTTCTCAAAATGCCTGTTTCAGCAGAGTTCTTAACAATAAAGGTGCAGTACACAGAAAGGAAAGGCCTCATAGCTACATACTTATATCATCATTATAACTTTTCTTTGGTTATTTTAAAAACTGGCATGTAGATTGTTAGTAAAGTGGTGGGATATCAGACATCCTATTCTGCTCTAGCCTGAGAGCCATATCTAGTTTGTCATTTTGAATTACATAAATTGGTTTGCACCTTCAAACAAGCCAGCTGTACATGCAAGGAAGGAAGGCCAGATCACCACAAACACCTACAGCCCACATCACCCCAACACATCAGTTAATCTTTTATGATTAATTTATTCTATTTTTTAGATTTAGAAGTTAAATGTGAACTTCAGCCAACACTTCTTCCCACCCCCTCCACTCCCCCACCCCCCGTATTGCTCTTTTCCTAGGTATAAAACTGCCATTGGCTTTTAAAAACATTTTTCCTGCTCATTTTTTACATTAGAAATATTAGATCTTTGAATTCCTCTTTTTACCGAAAGAACTTGACAAAACAGGGAAAAGGCCTAAAACGGGCATAATGCTGTCTTTATATATCATAAATGAGTGCAAAAGTTCTGTTCACCTCCACCAAAACTTTCTGATGTCTTCTCCCTAAATTATTTTACAAAAGGACTGTAAGAGCAAATAAGTATTTAGAAATAATCATTTATTATTGTCAGTATTAACTTCCTGACTAAAACACATATAAAGAGCAGATCTACTCTGAGAATTGTCTGTGAAAATGATATTCTGTTATCAACAAACCTGCTTCCTTTGTTATGCACCTCAGTCAGCTGCTGACTTTAAGTGACAAAGTATTTCTAACAAGTTATTTCTTTTAAATACAGTATATTTCTATATGTGGGAAACAGCACAGTGATCATACATACAATAAAATCATAAGTGCCAGCAAATATATGCATAGGAATGTCAGGCAGAAACAAAATGCAAAGCTAAACATCAGTCTGTTGATGTGCCAAGAAAAAGTTCATTATGTGCCATAAAAAAGGAAAGTAATTCATTAGGGTTGGTCAAAAGATTTCCATCTAAACTTTATTCAATGGAAAATTGGGTTTTTGATAGAACAAACATTTTTGTTTAAAGCGTTGCTTTCCTGAAAATGTTTTGATTATTTATCAGAAAATCAAAATCCCCAAAACCAGAAATTTTTCGCCAAACTTTTAATTAATTTCTTATTGATTTATCATACATATTTCACTTCTTGTCAGTTTTCAGCTGAATAGTTTTCATTGCCTAAGAAGCATTTTTTTGTCTTTTTTTTTGGTTTGTTTTTCAATGAAAAGGCAAAATTTTCTGAGGGGGAAAAACCTTTTTTCTGACCATCTGTTTGTGTAAATACATGCTTAACTTTAAGCACAGGAGAATCCCATTTCTTTCAAGTAAAAGCACTTAGGCTATGTATACATTATTCCTTACATTGGTATAAGTTATGTTGCTTGGGCGAGGGAGCCATTCCTCTGAGCGACGTAATTTACATTCACCTATGTGCCAGTGTGGCTGATGCTGTGTCAGCAGGAGAGCTTCTCCCATTAACATAGCTACCATTGCTAGTGGGGACTGGAGTAATGAAGTCAATGGGAGAGCTCTCTCTTGTCAGCTTAGAGTGTCTCCATTAGCCATTCACTCTCCTCTGCTCTGTAGTGTAGCCTTAGCGACTGATCCAAAATTGAAGTCAATGGAAATTTTTGTATTGACTTCAGTGGGATTTGACTCAGGCTATGTACACACGATCAGATTAAAGCGCAACATGGCAATTGCGCTATCAAAAACACGTGACCTTTATTGCGGGAGAGTGCATACACACGTCGTTCCTTGCAATGCAACAGAATTCCTTGTAATATCACGATGCAGTGCAATGAATTCTGGGCACCTATCCCATAGTTAAATTTTCCCTGAATCGGCGCTTGGAATCCTGGGATGAAGGAAAGGAACGCAAAGCACCATGGGTAAACTCCCAGTTTCCCGTGGTGCACTGTGTTCCCCTTGCGTCTTCCTCGTTGCCAATAGCAACTGGCACCTATTTTCAACAGTGCAGTGACACACTACTTGCGAGCAATCACAATTGCGACAGCATGGATCCTACTCTAATCTCCACTGTCGCCTTCAGCATTCTAAATACATCTCGGCTGGTTGCTCAGTATGCAATGAGCTCCGAATCAGACGAGGACGCCGAGGAGCAGGGGCTGATCAATGCCATGCAGAGCAACAGCACCGCATTGCTCAGCTCCTTCACCGATCCTCTGCACACGGTGCAACGGTGTTTCTGGTAGCGAGAGACAAGCACCGAGTAGTGGGATCGCTTTGTTATGCAGCTGTGGGATGAAAAGCAGTGGGTACAGAACTTTCGAATGCAGAAAGCAACCTTTTTGGAACTGTGTTCAGAGTTGGTCCCTGCCCTGCGACGTAAAGAAACCAACATGAGGTCCGCCCTAACTGTGGAGAAGCGTGTTGCGATATGTCTGGAAGATGGCGACTCCTGACTGCTACCGGTCGGTTGCAAACCAGTTTGGAGTCAGGAGGTCCACCGTTAGATTAGCCCTCTCACAAGTGTGCTGAGCCATCAATCGCTTTCTGCCATGGAGGACGGTGACATTGGGCAATGTTCATGAGATTGTGGACGGCTTTGCTGCCATGGGATTCCCTAACTGTGGGGGAGCAATAGATGGCACACATATCCCAATTTTGGCTCCAGACCATCTCGCGACCGAGTACATAAGCAGGAAGGGCTACTTCTCCATGGTGCTGCGAGCACTCGTGGATCACAAGGGGCGATTTACGGACATCAATGCTGAGTGGTTGGGAAAGGTGCATGATGCCCACATTTTCAGTAACACTGGACTGTACCGGAAGCTGCAAGGGGGTACCTTCTTCCCAGATCAAAAAATTACTGTGGGGGATGTGGAGATGCCCATAGTCATCCTCGGAAACCCAGCATATCCACTGATGCCATGGCTCATGAAGCCGTACACCGGGAACCTAGATCGCAGCAGGGAGCGGTTCAATTACAGATTGAACCACTGCAGAATGACTGTAGAGTGTGCCTTCGGCCGTTTAAAAGGGTGCTGGCGCTGTTTGTATGGGAGGCTGGACTTGGACGAGGACAACATCCCTGCTGTAATTGCACTGTGCTGTGTCCTTCATAACATTTGTGAAAATAGGGGAGAAAAGTTGTCCCCGGGGTGGGCTTTGGAGGCACAGCACCCCGAGGCAGCATATGAACAGCCAGCCACTAGGAATATTAGGGGGGCCCAACGAGGAGCTGCTCGCATAAGGGAGGCACTCAGGGAGCATTTTAGTGATGCCCTCCCATAGTTCACTTCAAGGATGCATCGAGTGCACCTTATGAGATTTTCACTGTGTACAAATAAAGCCACTCTTCAAAGTTTTTGTTACTGTTTTTATTAAGAGATGAAAGGGGGGGGTTGGTGGGAGGTGTTACAGGTGGGTGTAGCTGCGGGTCTCTAAAAAGTAACTCTGTGAGGGACTGGATGTTGCAGTATACCAGGGGGACAGGTGGCCTTCAAATAAATACTTTGAAGGACTACGGGGTGTGGGAAGCAAACACGGCTGAACTGTCTGGAGTGGAGCCCGTACATTAATTGCCTGGGTCTGCAAAGCAATCATGCTCTTGAGCAGTTCTGTTTGCTCCTTCATCACGCTTATCAGTTTGTCCCTGTGTTTCTGCCTCCTCTGTTGGGATTCCTCTCTCCAGGCTCGATTCTCCCTCGCGGATGCCTCTGTTGTTTTCATCAGCTCCTGAAACATATCCTCCCTGTTTCTTCGAGCACGCCGCTGAATGTTTCTCATGCGGTCAGCTGGGGTAGACACCAGCCTTGTGAAGGTCAAATCTAATAAAAAAAAATTATAATAAAGCTATTGTTAACACATAGCATAGATAACCAATGTAACCTTCCAGTAGCACATTCCACTGGAAGGTACAGGGCAGTCAACATCCTATGCTTTGCTGAAGCAGACAAGGTACGTCCTAATAGAAACCTTACTGTGGGCTAACATTGTGCACAGGGCACACAGATGGAACCCGATATCTCTCTCCTCAGAGTGCCCCTGCCAGCTAGAATACATATCCTATATGCCACTGGATGCAAGCCAGGACCGTATGCTGCCAGATTGTGTGCTGCCATGGTTCCCAGTGCTGTGCTTTGCAGCTGGCGAGGCCGAGTATCCTTGTACGGGAGTGTAGACACATACGCTCTCCCATCTAACCTGAGTAGGAGGCTCTGGAAGTACATCGAGGAAACCTTTAGTGACCTAAATGCAGATGATTTTTGACAAGCACTGCTTGTGTTGATGCACTTCTAATGAATGCAGACTAACACAGCAGGGACCGAGACAGCAAGCACCCCCGCCCCGGACAATGATATTTTAGCAGGAGCCATAGTTCCACAAAAGAGAAACTTACCTGAACCCCCCTCAGCTGCCTCAGAGGACACGCTGCAATTCATGTCTTGGGTGGACGTCTCAGCGGGGGTGCAGAAGAGCTCCTGGCTACACGCTATTGTGCTCTCCTCCAGGTCATCCTCCATCTCCTCCTCCTCATCGATCATGTCCTCATCCTGCTTGGCTCTGGCATTCAGTGGATGAGGGGGGGGCCGATGCGTCCACAAGGCTCTGCAGTGGTTGTGGGGTCCCCATTGAGGATGGCTTCGATCTCCTTGTAGTACCTGCATGTAGCAGGCGCTAATCCCGAACAGCGGTTTGCCTCCTTCGCTCGGTGATAGGTTATTCTTAGCTCCTTCACCTTTGATGCACTGCACAGTGTTTCTATCATAACCTCTCTCTGACATGGCCCGAGAAATTATGCCATATATATTGTAATTTAGCCTGCTGCCGCGTAGCTGCGCCTGCACAGCAGATTCTCTCCAGATGCTGATCAGGTCCAGCACCTCTGCCGTGCTCCAAATGGATGCGCATCTTCCACGATGGGCCACCATTGCTAGTGAAGATTGGGGCTGGACTCCACTCCTCGAGGAAGAGAACAGAAAGTGACAACAGAGGAGAAATTCGAAAATCCCGGGAATCGAAACAGGGCGGGGACTGTTTCGTCACAGCCACAGAGCGGGTGAGGGGAAAACCAGAAAGGACAACTTTGGAATGCTGGGACACTTCTGGAGGCCAATCATTGCGCGGTAAGCGTACACATGAGTCGAAAGGTGCAACAGCTGTTCCGCGTTAACTGCTACCACCCTCATCGAGGTGGTTTTTCTATTGCGCTACAATAGGGCTGTTGATGCGCAACAGCCCTATTGCACGTGTGTACGCTATTGTTGTTATCGCACGGTAATGACTGTTAATGCACAATAAAGTGATCGTGTGTACATGGCCTCAGACACTTCATTGTGTGCTTCACTCTAGGGATGTGATTAGCGCCACTAGTGTCAATGGAATCAGTCTTACGTTATACTGAAGTGCTTTGCTGAATGTGAGCTATGTGCAGCCACTGTGCTAGTCTTCTTTCCTTTATGTTTTTGGAGGACTATTTGGTTCATATGCTAGGAAAATAAATTATCAGTAATAAAAATCATTATGACACCCACCCTTGCCTCTTTTTTCTATCACTGAGTTTTCCCCAGTACAAATTCGCTGGACAGTAAATAATAAAGAACTTTTCCTCATTCACATGAAGTAGCACAAGTCAAACTTTTCATTTTGGACTTTTAATTTTAAATAAATCCACCAGTTTTCTGACTCTTCTTGTCCATTTTTGTCATCCATGTTAAATATGAAGCATTCAGGTAACATGAACACCTTGCAGCAGTTTTTAAAATGTTTGTTTCCTTTTTATTATCTTGAAAGTACAGTTTAATCTCTATGGTTAATGTTATTAAATGCACCATAACATACCCAGTTTCATGAAGCTGTGGGAACTGATTGGGATGCTGCTGCCCTCATCCCCCCACCCCCTCTGCTCACAGAAACATGTGGGGCTGCTGGGTGGTTTGCCAGCAAATCATGGGTCTTGGAGCGCCACCCTGTGGGGAGAGAAATTCTCAGGTTCCGCATTACTTTGGAACAAACGGGTGAGGCAATGATGCTGAAGAAGGGAGCCAAGGTTGAGGAGTAGTGTAGGAGAGGGACGTCTCACTCCTTCCTCTTCTTGTGCTTAAAACCATCTGAAGAAAAAGCAGGGAATTTAACCTAATACCTTTTCATGCCTTTGGTACACACAGTTCACACTATCTTTTATAAGTGTATTGCATAAACAGATTCAATTTTTGTTCCATGAAGTTACTAATACTTATGGCTTTCAAATGAGACACTAGGATCATGGAACTTATTAAAATGAAATGCATTCTGTGAGTTTGGGTGCTGGGAGATGCAGTGAGATTCTCTGGGGTGGGGGATCTCTTGGATTTGAGGGTTCTCTCTGAGGATATGGGTGCAGGGGTCTCTCTGGGTATGGAGGTGCTGTGACAGTGGGAATGGGGAAACTTTCTGAGTCCCAGGGCCCATTGCCTCCCTTGGAATGCTGTGTCTGTTCTCCATTCCCCACTGCTTAGTGCCCTGTCCTTCCTAGCCAGTCTGGCTTTAATTGTGTCCTTACAAGGTGTTGGGCAGCCAGCGTATGTTTGTGGGTCTGGGACAAGGGAAGACAATGCTCCTGTGGCTTCCTAGCAGTTATATTGAATCTTGGGAATAGCTTGTATTCAAGAAGAAATCAGGATGAACAAAGAGAGCAAATCCATGTGTAGAAGTTTGCAGCACAGAACACTCTCTTCGGAGGTGGTGGTTGCATTACAGGACTTGGTTGGAGAGCTGAGGTCCTAGAATCAGACTCAGGATGGGAGTTTATTGTGGAAGAGACAGAGCACAGGTCACCTGACATGAACCACTTGAGTTAATCCCAAGTAATACCACTAGGCAGCCAGGGCCAGATTAACAAAAGGGCTATAGGGGCTTAAGCCCCGGGCCTCGGCCACTATTTGCCCAGTCAGTAGCCCGCAACCGCAGTGCCACTCCTGGCACACAGGGGGAATGGGGAGAGACCTGGACCCACTAATTTCTCCAGGCCCCAGTCCAGGGACCTTCTGTGCAGTGTCCTCTGCATCATCTGCCATCTCCTGCAAGTAACTTCAACACTTCAGTATTCCCTGGGCCACTTTCCCTTCAGCCCCAGTTTCATAGGCTGCATCTATACTTGTAAATTAAGTCGACTTAAGCTTGCTTAAGTCGACTTAATTTACCCTGCGTCTACACTACAGTTTCCTTAAGTCGACTTAAGCAGCTTGCTTAAGTTGACTTAAGGAAAATAAAGTCGACTTAATGAAAATTAAGTCGACTTTATTAACCCTCCTTTCCACTAGACTTAAGGCTTAATTAGACTTTTTAAAGTCGAATTAAGCCAGTGTAGATGTGGGGTAGCCCTAAGTCGACTTAGGGCTACCCCAGGACTACACCAATGTAGGGGGAGCTTGGCATGCCCCCCAAAGGGCAGGGCAGAGCCCTGTGTGATGCTGTCTGGATTTAGGGAAGCATTTATATTATTTTCTATGGATATCTCATAAATGCTATAATCCATAGGAACTATATCATGTTTGGTATCAATGGAAAGGTAGTAATTTGCTGGGAATGATTATATAGTTTATGTCTAGGAATTGTATTTATATTAGAAGTTAGTTAGTTAGGAATTTGGTGTTATATCTATACTTTAACTTGTGTCATTCTGGGGAAATGCCTTAGACAGGAGGGTGTGAACAACCATTGTCTCCTTAACGGCTCATCAGGTTTCTCCCTTTGGCCCATTGTAGGTGGGAGCTTCCTTAACATTACAACCATTGTCTCCTTAATGTTAAGGAAGCTCCCACCTACAATGGGCCAAAGGGAGGTTTAATAAAGTCGACTTAATTTTCTTTAAGTTGACTTAAGCAGCTTGCTTAAGTCGACTTAAGGAAAGTGTAGTGTAGACGCAGAGTAAATTATGTTGTCTTAAGCAAGCTTAAGTCGACTTAATTTACAAGTGTAGATGCACCCTGTTAGAGGGCCAGATACTGAGCTAGATGAACTATTGATCTGACCCAGTATGGCCATTCTTATGTTCCTAAATAATCACCAGATAAATTCTTCCCCACAAGTACATAAACTCCCCTGCACATAACTCCTTTATTATATTCACCTATACCCATCCCTCAACATCAACATACCTATATTCCCCATCACATTCACTAGCCAATGTGCAATTGAATATGGTCCATACTGATTATAGAGATAAGAGATAAGCAAGTGGTGATATGGTAATAAAAGTTCATAGAATCATAGAAGATATGGTTGGAAGGGACCTTAGGAGGTCATTTTGTCTAGCCTCCTCTTCAAAGCAGAACCAACTTCAACTAAATCACCCAAACCAGGGCTTCGTTAAAAACCTCTAAGGATGGAGATTCTACCATCTCCCAAGGTAACCTATTCCAATGCTTCAATACCCTCCTAGTGAAAAAGTTCTTCCTACTATCCAACTTAAATCTCCCTCACTGCAGCTTGAGATCATTGCTCCTTGTTCTATCATCTACTATAATTGAAAACAGCCTAGCTCCATCCTGCCTGGAGCCTTCTTCCAGGTAGTTAAAGGCTGCTATCAAATCCTCTCACATTCTTCTCTTCTGCAGACTAAGCAGACCTAGTTATCTCAGCCTCTCCTCCTAAATCATGTGTTCCAGTCTCTTAATCATTTTTGTTGCCCTCTTCTGGACTCCATCCAATTTGTCCCCATCTTTTCTGTCATGGGGGTCCCAAAACTGGAGACAATATTCCACACGTGGCCTCACCAATGTCAAATAGAGGGAAACAATCAGTTCCTTCAATCTGTTGGCAGTGTTCCTACTAATGTAGCCCAATATGCCATTAGCCTTCTTGGTAACAAGGGCACACTTTTGATTCACATCCAGCTTCTTTTCAACTGTAATCTCCAGGTCCTTTTCTGCAGAATTGCTGCCTATCCACTTGTTCCCTGGTCTATAGCATGCATGGGATTC
Source organism: Pelusios castaneus (assembly GCA_007922175.1). Taxonomy (NCBI): domain Eukaryota; kingdom Metazoa; phylum Chordata; order Testudines; family Pelomedusidae; genus Pelusios; species Pelusios castaneus. The sequence continues at coordinate 148,978 of ML688386.1, read as the reverse complement.
TTTCATCCTAAGTGCAAGATTCTACATTTGTCTTTGGTGACCCTCATCATATATTTTGGCCCAATCATTTAATTTGTCTAGGTCTCTCTGTATCCTACTCTTACTCTCCCGCATATCTACCACTCCACCCAGTATAGTGTCATCAGCATATTTGCTGTGAGTGAAATCCAGCCCATCTCCCAGACAACCAACAAAGATGTTGAACAGAACCAGCCCTGGCATCTACCTCTGAGACACTCCACTTATTACCGGCTGCCAACTAGATATCAAGCCATTGATCGCTACCCAATGAGCTTGATGAACTAGTCAGGTTTCTCTTGATCTTATAGTCCATTCATCCAACTCATACTTCTTCAACTTGCTGATAAATTGTATTATTGTGACAGAAAAGTTGTAGATAACACACATTTTCAATTTTGCATGGAAGGCAGGCGCAGTATATCAAGGTTGACAAACCAGGTGGTGGTCCCAATCTTTTAAAAAGGTGACCAGAGGGTATACTCCAACTAAAGAGTCATCACACATTTCAGTCTCTTCAGCAAAGCCTATGCCAGTGTGTTGGAGAGGAGTCTACGACCATTAGTTGAACCTCAGATTCAGGAAGAACAAGGCATTTTCCATCGTGGTCATGAAACTATGGATTACTGTCTGCTCTCACAGATACTTGAGGGATCGTGGGAATTTGCTAACGGAGTCTAGCTTTATTTTGTTGATCTGGAGAAAGCTTATGACTGCATTCCCTGGGGTGTCCTGTGGGAAGTGCTGAAGGAGTATGAGGTGCCAGTGCCACCGATGCATGCTATCTGGTCTCTCTATTCCAGGAGTGAGAATGCACATTCAAATGCTTCACTGCTGAGTGGGAAGTGACTGGCATGAAAATCAGCACTTCCCTGGAGGGCCTCACCGCAGGCCGCACCATGTGCCAGTTGGCCTCTCCGCCTCCGGGGACAGAGCAGCTGGAGCAGGACCGGGGCTAGGGCTGGCACAGAGAGCGGCCTCTGGCCCCAGGGCCCCGTCCAGCGCCGGCCCATCCTGCCTGCAGGCTGCCGTGGTGGGGGGGCCAGGGCCCAGGCTGAAGGGGCTCCATTCTCCATGCTGTTGCCTCACCAGAAAAAAGCAGCTCAAAGAAGAAGAGAAGTGGGAACAGAAGAAAAGATGACAGTGAGAATAATTCTAAAAATTCAGCTTAGGGCAGAGACCAAGTATGGAATATTTCAACCAAAAAGGTTAAAGTTTTGAAAAATTATGAGCAACTGAGGACAGGGAGATGGTGAAAGTTATAATGGAAACCATATTGCAACCTTGATTATAGAAGATGCATCTAAAACTTTTATAGGATCCCAATGAGGTAGCATTAGTTAAATCAGAAAGTTATAACTCCAATTTACAGGAGCAACTACCCTCAAACAGTGTGTTTTGCAGGCAGTATGCCTAGAGGAAAGGGCACTGGACTGGCTCTAAGGAGACTTAGGTGTCATGGGATGCACATCTGTGCACCCCTGGGCTATGATCTGTATGATTTTTCTGTTCACTTTTGCACTGTGATTGTGTGATTTGATGCCAATTAAACCATGCAAGGTTCCTTTATGAATGCTCATAACCTATTCTACAGGATTACTATGGTATCATGTTTCCTGCAGCATCATGTATGTGTACAGATATGAAGCATGAACATAGCACAGACTCTCAGGACTATCTTTAGCACAGAGGCTGGAGAATTACATGACAAAGAGAATGCAAATGCCCTCTCTGGCTTATGTAGAAGTGAAGAGAATCACACAGCAGCAAAGAACGGGAGGGATGGAGAAGGATTGGAAACAAAGAGAGACACTTTGAATGGCTTGGGGCTTTTTGCCTATGAAACTCCATCTTGCAACATTCTCGAACTTCAAGTAAGATCTGGGCCCTGCCTGGCCTCAGGCAGAGACTGGCTGTGAAAACATCTGACAACCAAACATCTTGGGTACATCTACACTGGAGGCTCTGTTAAATCAACTTAACAAGATCAACTTTAGGTTCACTTAAAGTTGCTCTTGTTAAGTTGACTTAGAGAGTCCACACTGAACACTCCAGTTGACTGCCAGCATCCACGGAGGAGTGCTGCATTGTGGGTAGTTGTCCTACATTGCACCAAGGCCTGGCAGCCAATTAGGTTGACTTAAGGGCACTCCCCGTCCACACTGGCTTAAGTCGACTTAATAAGGTTGACTTAAGCCTTAGGTTGACCTTCAGAGGTGGTGTTATTAAGTCAAGTTAAAGTGCTTAAGTCGACTTAAAAAGCACCCAATGTGGACGCAGTGGTCTGTAGGTCAATTTAACCGTTTTTTAGTCGACCTAAAAGCTCCATTGTGGACGTACCCCTTGAGCATAATCTTGGACTATGAGGTCAGTTTAGGTAGAGATATTAAGCTAGTATATGTATTTATGCCTTTTATTTCCCTGTGGTCACTCTTGATTCATTTATATTATGATTGTGCATTAATTTGCTATATTCTCACTTGAAATCAATAAACTAGTATTCGCTTTATCTAAAGCTGCCTGGACTTCAGAGGGTGAGAATGCAGAAGACTGGGCACGATCTATTTCAGTGTTAAATGGACAAATTTGAGACCATGGTGATTGGGAGTGGGTCCCAATCCCTGTAGGACAGTGGCTTCCAGTGTGGTAACTGGGGATAGGGGTGCTCGCTGGGGGACCCTCCCCTACATTACTGGAGAGAGCATGCTCACTGCCTGGGACCAGCTACATGCAGGAGGCTAGAGTGGACTAACTCAGGAATGAGTGGTCACCTAGCTAAGTGGGGTAATTTGAGGTTCAGGAGTAAGGATCGGGGGCTCACAGCGGCACACCAGACCAGAGTCGGAGGCAGACCTTACTACCTTGATTATAGAAGGTGCATCTAAAACTTTTATAGTATCCCAATGAGGTAGCATTAGTTAAATCAGAAAGTTATAACTCCAATTTACAGGAGCAACTACCCTCAAACAGTGTGTTTTGCAGGCAGTATGTCTAGAGGATAGGGCACTGGGCTGGCCCTAAGGTGACCTAGGTTCTATTATTTCCAGCTCTGCCACTGGCCTGCTGAGTGACCTTGGATAATTTGCTGCTCCTTTTTGTGCCTCAATTTCCCCATCTTCAAAATGGGGATAACAACACTGCCCTTCTTTTTAAAGCACTTTGAAATGAACACAGAGCTATATCAAAGCCATGTATTGTTCCTGTCTAGGATGAGACCTAATTATCAAACTAAACTGGAAGAAAATCAGTTTAGAAATTTTAAAGCTATGAAAGACTATTCAGTATGTCCCACCAAACATGTCAAGTCACAATGGGCACAAATTCTCCACTAACTAGGTATGATCATTTATTTTCAAATGTTCCAAACTTAACTTACAACCACGAGGTCTGAAAACACAAGACACACACCAACGGAGTGGGGAATAACTGCCACCAGTTGCTGAGTAAAGTTATGTCATCAGTTTGAAAAGAAATGTGGGCTGGTTCCTCTCTCTCTCTGACTCACTTCATCACTGTATACTGCTTTAAAAAATCACCTCAGAAAACTTGGGGATCATAAAAATCATATAAATCTAGGGCTGCAAGGGACCTTGAGAAGTCAACTAGTTCATTTGCTGCTGCTGAGACAGGATTAAAGTGTACCTAGAACATCTATTCTTAAAAATTTCCCATGACTGTCATTCCACAACCTTCCTTGATAACTGTTCCAATACCCAACTACCCTTATAGTTAGAAAGCTTTTTCTCATATTCAGCCTAAATCTCCTTTGTTGCAAACTAAACTGATTACCTCTTGTCTTTCCTTTAGTGCAGGGGTCAACAACCCAAAAGGTAAGGAGCCGTTTTTAAAAATCCCTTCAACACAAGTGTTTTGAGAGCCACAACGGGTGTAGCCTCATGGTGGGGGGGTGAAAGGAGCTAGGCCAGAGCCCTTGCCAGAGGGTCCCCTGGTAGGGGGCAGAGCCCAGAACCAGGAGAGGCCCCCTGCAGGGTCCCTTGGTGGCAGGGGGGAGCCCAGGGGCCCCAGTGGGGGGGGGAAGAGCCCAGAGCCTGGTGTGGCCACCTGCAGGGTCGCCTGGTGGCTGGGGGGCCCAGAGCCTGGCACAGGCCGCCCGCAGGGTCTCCCTGTGGTGGGGGGACTGAGAGCCAGGAGCAGGCTGCTCATAGGGGCCCCAAGTGGCAGCAGTTAGGGGGGCCCAGAATCTGGAGTAAGGGGGGCAGCCAAAGAGCTGCATGCAGCTCTGAAGCCATAGTTTGCAAACCCCTGCTTTAGTGGATATGGAGAACAATTGATCTCCATCCTTTTTATAAGAGTCATTAATGTATTTAAAGACTCTTGAGCTTCCTCCTCAGTCATCTCTTCTCTAGATGCTCTATTGCCCTATTATTTCAAACTTTTCTCATAAGTAATGCCCTATTATTTCAAACTTTTCTCATAAGTAATGCTTTCTAGGTTTTTTTAAAAATCATTTTAGTTGTTCCCTTTTGGATTTTCCCCATTTTTAAAAAACATCTTTCTTAAAGCACAGTGCCCAAAGCTGAACACAATATTCCAGCTGAGGCCTCACCAGTGCCTAGTGTCTTGATTGAATTTCATCTTGTTGATTTCAGACCACTTCCCCAATTTCTCAGGGTCATTTTGAATTCTAATCCTGTCCTCCAGTGCAAACCCCACCAGTTTGGTGTCAGCCTTTTAAATCTGACATTTAAAAAGCATATTCTCCATCCACTATCCAAGTCATTAATAGTGATTGGTATTTTAACAGGATGCTAGCTAGTCCCTGAAAGATCCCCACTAGTAAGTTAGTTATTTCCAGTTTGACAGTCATCTACTGAAAACTATTCGAAGTAGAGCATTTCATCCAGTTATGCAACCGCTATATAAAAAATTCATCTAGACCACATTTCCCAAGTCCTGTCCTAAGGTCCAGATATAACATATACTGCTGGTCCCTCCCTCCGCCCCCATTAGGCTGGTTACACTGTCAAAAAAGGACATTAGAGTAGTTTAGCATGAGTTGTGCTTGATAAATCCACACTGGCTATCATAATAAATCATAGAAGATCAAGAGATCATCTAGTCCAACACCCTGCTCAAAGCAGGATCAACCCTGACTAAGTCATCCTAGCAAAAGCTTTGTCAATCCACACCTTAAAAACCTCTAAGGATGGAGATCTCGCTACCCCACCCCTCTAGGTAACCCATTCCAGTGCTTCGCCACCTTCCTGATGTCTAACCTAGACCTCCCCCTCTAGGTAACCCATTCCAGTGCTTCGCCACCTTCCTAATATCTAACCTAGACCTCCCCCACTGCAACCTGAGACCATTGCTCCTTGTTTTGTCATTTGTTCTCCACTGGACTCCCATCAATTTGTCCCCATCTTTTCTGTAGTGGGGAGCCCAAAACTGGACACTATACTCCAAATGAGGCCTGTCCAGTGCCCAACAGTGGAGTACTCCTGGCAGTCCTCCTACTACCTCTGTTGCTCCCTGCACCACACACACAGGCTGTTCTAGTACAGACTGGTCTGAAGTGCAGCCCTAGGTGGAGAAGTAGGATTAAGATCCAGCTTTTACAGCTTGGGTCTCTCTCTCTCTCTCCCTTGCAGCTCATTGGTCAGGAAGCGGAAAATTCAGTTTTCTTGTCAGAAAAGCAGTTAGAGCCCCCCACAATCTGTGTCAAAAGACATCTGGAGCAATGGGCTCTCCAGAACTACCCACAGTTTCTGACAGCACTTGTTACACTTCACATTTCTGCTCTTCTCTCTCTTCTCTGCCTTCTCACGCAGTGAAAGCCTCACTTTCACACCCACAGAAGGTGGTGTCATTTGCAAGCACTAGCTCCACTTCCTGTGAATCTTGTGCACACCATTTGAGCTGCTCAGTATGCTAAAGCCAGAGACCAGTTAGCTGACAGCTCATGTGTAACTGTATCTTTTAAATACTAGTCACCAAGTCACAGACCTGAGATCTACAGCCCACCCCTGATGCACTAAAGATTCAACTGTTTTGCCACTTGGGCATAGACCTGAGACAATGCGTCATCTGCTCTGAGAACATCCACCTATGTTTAATTGTTTCAGTGTCAAAGCACACATTATTTACAGCTTTATACTCTTCTGAAGCTGCATGAGCGCTGTCCCTCAGCTGCTGGACATTTTCACTCTAGCTTCTCATTTTCATAGTTTTCAGTATACCTCATACCCATTTTTTTAAAATAAACCATCATTGGACAAAACAATGACATTATTAAAAGCAACAGATGCAACTTGCCATTTAAAAACAATTTCTTAGTCTAGGTATGAGGTGTATTGAAAACTATGAAAATTATAAGCCAGTATTGTAACATCTGCAAAGGGTTTCTGGTCCTCTTTGCATGTGTGGGGGGTGTGACCGGGGCCTCCTAGGATACCCTCCTGGATGTGCAAAAATCAGGGCAAGCTGCAAAACTGGGAGCTAAACTCCCCACACACTGATGGGTGGTACTTAAACCAGTCTCCCTATCAGTCACAACTAGGCTTCTGGTTCCCCACACCAGGTACCACGAAATCTGCCCAAAATAGAAACAGCCCCCTTTATTGCACTCCAGCTCCTCTGGCTCCCACCTAGCCACATGGTCCCTTAAAGAAATAGGTTCTCCTGACCCCAAAGGGCCAGCCACAGCACACAGAACAGTATAGGTTTGGATCTTACCCAAAATACCACACTGTTAGCCAATCCTTTAGCAACTACAACTAAAGGTTTAATATAAAATGAAAAGAAGCAAAGTATGAGAGATGTTAAAGGGTCAAAGTTAATCACATACATACAAATGATTTAAAGTTCATGTAGAGCAGTTTGCAGGCTTGTTTCTCTGGAGTTTGCAGGCTTGTTCCTCTGGTAAACACCCAGCACCCGGGTGGGCCTCAATCCTTTGTCCAGTCTCAAAGGAATAGTTCCAGAGATGGGGGTTGACTGGAGACTTGAGAACCAGATGGAGTTGGGGCTGCTGCCTTTTATCACCTCTGGCCTTCTCCATGCTGTGTGCAGTTCTTTCCAATCAAAATGGAGTTGAGTCACATGTTCAAGTCCTAGTGGCTCAACAGGTTTCTCCTTCGGCCCATTGTACTGGGGAACTTCCTTAATGGGCCATTAAGGGGACAATGGCTGGGTATACATTCAGTCTGGGGAATTTCCCCAGACTGACACAAGTTAAAATATAGATATAACAATCATATTCCTAACTTCAAATACAAATACAATTCCTACACATAAACTATATAATCATTCCCAACAAATTACTACCTTTCTGTTGACACTAAACATGGCATAGTTCCTATGGATTATAACAATTATAAAATATTAATACAAAATAATATCATAAATGGTTTCCTAAATCCAGACAGCATCACAGGGGCTCTGAAGGGAAGTATGTAATCTGAGCTTTGACTACTTGGTCAGCAGAGAGCCAGCCTGCAGGCAGGTGGAGTGAGTTGCTATTTTAGGGAGCAGCCTAAAGTTCAGCGCCAATGTGGACAAAAGAACTAATGGATATAAACTGGCCATCAGGAATTTTAGACTAGAAATTAGATGCAGGTATCTATCCGTCAGAGGAGTGAAGTTCTGGAATAGCCTTCCAGGGGAGCAGTGTGGGCAAAAAACCTAGCTGGTTTTAAAGCTTAACCTGATAAATTCATGGAGGGGATGGTATAATGGGCCAGCCTAGTTTGGCAATTGACTGATATTTGGCTCCTGATGATAGATATGCCAATGGGGTGACTGATGATGTGGGTTCTGAGTTATTACAGAGAATTCTTTCTCGGGTGTCTCACTGATGAGTATTGCCCACATGCTCAGGGTTTAACTGATTGCTATACTGGGATCAGGAAGGATTTTTCCCCCAGGGCAGATTGGCAAATGCTAAGGGGGTTTTTCACCTTCCTCTGTAGCATGGGACAATTGCTGGTGGATTCTCTTTATCTTAAAGTCTTCAAATCATGATCTGAGAACTTTAATAACTCAGTCATAGGTTAGAGGTTTATAACAGGAGTGACTGGATGAACTTCTGTGGCTTGCACTGTAGAAGCAGTCAGACTCACTAGATGATTGTATTAGTCCCTTCTGACCTTAGAATCTACGGCTATGTCTACACTGGCAAGTTAGGTTGACTTAAGAAGGCTTAAGTCGACCTAACTTAAGCCCTGTCCACACTAGGCTTGCATTAGGTCGACTTAAGAAAATCCTAAAGGCGACCTAATGAAAGCGTAGGTTGACTCCTTTAGGTCGACCTAAGCCCAGTGTGGATGCATAAGTCCACTTTCTTAGGTCGACCTAAGGGAAGTTAGATCGAATTAGTAAGTCCCAGTTAAGGGAAAGCACTTTGTTAAGTCAACCTAATAAAGTCGACTTTAGGTCAACTTAACAAAGTCAACCAAACTTTTCCTATTGTAGACATAGCCTCTGAATCTGCTTTGTCCTGTCTTGTGTGTTATCATTCTGAATTTAAGAGATAAAGTATGGCTGCATTCTATCTTCCAGCAAGAGTATTTGTTTTTAATCTAACTGTATGTAGTCTGCAAATATAACAGGGTGCATAAAGCTGAGCTCCTAAATCCAGGTTTGGTCACCTAAGTAAGTGGCCTCCTTTTCAAAAGTGTTGCACTTTCAACAGCCTCTGAGGAAGTTGTGCTGACAGAGAGCAGCACAGAACCTAGCTGTGAGGTTTTGACTGGGTTTCTGTTGGAGGAAGAGGGAGATTTACAGTTGGGTTGTTTCATCCTGGGAAAGAAGGGAAGGGGAAACACTTTTTCGTTCATGTTGCCATGTTCAGTCTGCTCAAGGACACTAGTCTCTATTTAAATGAAAGGAGCTAAGGAATGAGGGCTAGATCAACAAAAGGAATCAGGCACCTCACTGCCACGATGTTGAAGTCCAGCATTTATTTGCTATTGAGATTGTGAAACTCCTCCCCCTCCACAAGCTGCCATCTAAACCTGTACAGAAGGCCCCTAAATTTCTTCTAAGTGCCTACCTTTCTGTTGGTGGGCATCGGAGTGTAGCCATGGGTGGGTCCAGGTGGGCCAGGGCCCACCCACTTGAACATGAGACCCACCCACCACAGTGCCCATCAGCTGTGTGAACTTTGCCGCCGTGGCTGCGGGGCCACCCATCAGCCAACAGGCTGTGCTTTGCTAATGGCTGTGGCTGCCAGCCGCTGGCCGGCCCCACAGCTGCCATGGCAAAGTTTGCACTGCTGCAATTGATGGGCCTCATCACGCCATCTCTCCCTCTTCCTCCTCCCATAGCTCCATTTGTTATATAGCAACTGGAGCATCTCAGGGCAGCTTCTGGTCACATGACTATGCCCCTGGCTAAGCCCCTGGTGGGCATGTGCACAATCACCTAGTTCTGATTTTGCTGAGCTCCTCAGCACCTAACTCACATGAAAATCCTGGAAAGATTCAGAAACTAGGCATTCCCCACCTATCTCATCTGCAGGGCTTGATCCAATAGATGTTTTCAGAACACAACCACACCACACAAAACACAGAGGAAGAGGCATTGATGTCAATTGTCCCCTAATAATTAGCACACTCACCTATGATATATGAAACCTGAGGTCAAATCCCTGCTCCACATCAGGTAGAATGGAAGGTTTGAACTCTGGTTTCCTAAATGCTGGGTAAGCTCTGGTTACAAGAGACCATGGCAGCACCACTGCTGCCTCCTGTTCCTTTTCTCTTTTTGTTCTGTATTGTGTGTGAGGAAGGACTGACGTGACTGACGTGAATTTAGGGGGAGTGGTCCTGCTTTTTAGCAGGGGGTTGGACTAGATGACCTCGTGAGGTCCCTTCCCTATTATTCTATGATTCTATGACTGAGAGGACGAACTCCAGAAGAAGGTTCCTGGCTGTGACTCTCAAGCAGAATTAGTCACCTACTGACTTTTGTGGGGAGGGTTAGCATTTCCTTGGCTATGTCTACATAGCAATAAATAAATTAATAAAGTCGACTTAAGGGTTACTCCATGTCCACACCGTCCTTAAGTCGACTTAAGGGTTAAGTCAACTTAATGAGTGGTAGTAGTAAAGTCAACTTAAGTTTTCATTAAGTCGACTTAAGGAATTTCTTAAGTCAACTTAATCAAAGCCTAGTGTGGACGTGGCTTAATTTAAGTGGACTTAAACCTCCTTAAGTCAACTTAAATTGCCAGTGTAGACATAGCCCTAATGACTATCTCAGGCATTTTTCCACTCAGTGTGTGCTGGCTCTGTCTTAGGCACCTAACTCTACCTGTTCATTGTACAAGAGCCTGGACACTTAACTGAGAGCTCTGGATTCCACTGGGTGCCAGGTGCCTAAAAGTTTTGCAGCCTCCTACTCTTTTAGACTCAGATCCCCAAAAGCATCTAGATACCTGACTCCCTCTAAATTCATCGGATCTGGTTCATAGTCTCCCCCTTAAAGTTGTTAGACTCAGGAACTGGGTGATCCAAATAAAGGAAAGCTTGGCTGTGCTCTAGGACCTTCCTCGTAATCTGGAGAATCCATGATGTTTAGGAGGCCAGATTCTTGCTGTGTTCCAGGGACTGTGGCTAGAACTCCAAGGAGCAGAGAAGGCTAGAGTACTGCTTTTCTCCCATGAGCAATGAACCAAAAAATTAACTTGATGGCACATGAATACTAATGAATAGTTCCAAAATACAGAGTGGAGACAAATGGCATGAACATCATGTAGGGTGTCACTTTTGTGTATATATAATCATACAGCAATAAGTCTTTAAAGTCAGGGATTGACCTGATCAGGCCCATTAACACTATGGAAGGAGGCTGCCTAAACTGTAGATAGGAATGGGATTTCTCTGGCCTGAATATGCCAGGAGCAAGGTATTGTCTGCTACTGTGGTTGGTAGATTAGGGAGTCAGACCTGGTGACCAAAAACTAAGTGAGGACAAGGCTAGAGCTGACCAAGAAGGTATTGAAAAGAATGAGAAGAGTCATGAAGACAGAAGTAATTAAACATCAAGGGAAATATTTAGTGCATGGAAAACTATCCTGCACATAACAAGAACCCACCTTTTCGCCATGTAATGCACCAACCACAATACAAGAGCATTGCAAAGACTGTACTCACCCACTGCACTGAGGTAAGTACTACTATCTTTGTTTTCCGTTATCTGACATAACTGTAAGTGCAAAGTGAATAGACTTTACACCTGGGTTGCTAAATATTGCTGACAGTTTTGCAAGTCTAGCTTATGAAATAAGCGTAACAGCGTGAAACAGCCACTTTCTCAAGATACGTGAGAAACTGCTAGGTTGCAAGACATGTGACAGTTTGACTGTGTAAAACTTAATAAAAAATCTGCAAAAGTTAAATATTTTACTCCGCTTCCCATAAAGCAGCTTATTCATCCTACTTCTTGTATATGACCTTTGGGCTCCAATACACTTGGTCTCCCAAAGATCCCTGTGTCTCACACATCGTCAAAAATCAGTTATCTGGCTTTCCTTCTTTGCTCTTCCTTTTCCACAGACAAGGGGCTAGATTCTCTAGCTAGGTAACAACCCTTTTGCATCAACCAGGAGACACAAAATAGCCGTAATTCAAACATAAATGCCCAAGAGACAATTCCCCTGGCATAGGAAAACTTCCATCTGGCAGTTGTGTTGTATTTAAGAAAAAGATTTGGGGCACAGCAGACTCTGCCCCCAGCAGGGTGGTGGGGTGGAGTGGGGTGGGAGGCAGGTCTGGCCACTCTGGCAGCCACTCCATTGCCGGTAATGGTGCAGGGTGGGACTGGCACTCGGGGACAGGCTGGCATTGTGGGGTGGCACACTGCAACGATGCTGACGGAGTGGTGCAATGTGGACTCAGACTGACTCGGCCACAGGCTGGAACCAGCTCAGCCCAGGGTTGGGTGGCCTGGTGCTATAGCACAGTGTGGGCTAGTGGGGGTCCCTGTGATGTTCCCTTCCTGCAATCTGGACTGGCGTACAACCGTGTCACCTCATTTTTCCATTCCTGACCCTGACTTACCCTGCTTTGCTGTGAGTACCCCCAGACCTGGGTCAGTCTCCTGCCTCTCCTCCAGCCTACCCCAGTCTACTGCATGTAATCGGTCCCACACCTAGTGGAGGAGCACTAGGGCTAACCACTCATGGGACAGACCCCCGAGTCCCAGATGCTACCCTGAAAACTATCTTCTTATAGCATTCAGTGTTGCCCACTGCACCCTGCAAGCTCATTTACACTTGTCTGTCAATTTATCAAAGAAATTGATATGCACCAGCTGTCACTCCAAGTGTTAGTCATAATCAAATAAAAGATCATCCCTGCTCGGATACACAAATATGGATCTGGATCCAATCCGCATCAATATGTATCCAGTCTGTGATCTGCATGCCAGGTTTTATGTGTAGCTGCATCCAGGGCCGTCCCTATGGGTGGACGAACGAGGCAATTGCCCTGGGCCCCGCGGTTACGTGTCCCAGTGGGGCAGTGCGGGACCCGCGCACGCCACAGCCCCTGCACCCATGGCCGTGCTTCCTCCTATTCCCCGCTGCCTTGCACCACCTTGCACTGCTGCACCGGCCTGTGCTGCCACCTGCCCCCAAGTGCCAGTGCCCCCTGCCCCATGCCCCCTGCCATCTGGCCCTGTACTACCCTACTCCACTGCTGGGAACTGAGTGGCAGCCTGCCCACTTCAGCTGAGAGGATGATGCCAGTGTGGCAGCAGCATGAAGAAGGGGGGAAGCAGGGATATCTTCTCCTCCAGGCTTGGGGCACTCAGACTTGGAGCACTCTTTAATAGATTCAGAGCATGGATCCCATAGGTCAGTGCTCAACAATGCTCCTGGTATAGACTCTTACAGGGCTGGAGCTATAAGAACATTAGAACGACCATACTGGGTTAGATCAGTGGTCCATCTAGCCCAGCAGCCTGTCTTCTGACAGCGACCAACAGCTAGTGCTTCAGAGGGAATGAACAGAACAGGTAATCATCAGCCCAGCCTATGATGCTGCAAAAATTCAGCGGCAGTCGACAGGAGTTATGCAAACTACACAGAGTAGCTTGCGTAACTCTTGTCAACTTCCTAACTGCCCTTCAGCTTGGCATCTTCAGTGAGCTATGCCAACAGGAAACCTCTCTAAGGCCTTGTACACACTACAAAGTTATTGCGCGATAAAGCCCTTTATCGCGCAATAAGAAGCAGAGCGTACACACTGTACTTGCAGTTTTTGCGCGTTAAGACCCGTCTTGTTGCGCAAGATGTAAACCACCAAAACGAGCGTGGTATCTCTTAACGCGGAATAGCTATTGCGCGACAGCCCGTGTGTGTACGCTTCTCGCGCAATGTGAACATTCCAGAAATGGCCCATAATTCCAATCCCGTCCCTTCTGCACCCCCGTCAGTACTCTATTGCCGTGACGTCATTTTTCCCGACCTCCCCTTCTGCCCCGCGAATATTTGAATTCCACACTCTCCCTTCTGGCTTGCTTTTCGGTGTTGCTGCCTCTGTGTGCTCCGTTCGCAATGTCTTCGCGGCGCAGCAAACGATCTCCGGCTTGGACGACAGCAGAGGTGATGGACTTGATAGGAATCTGGGGAGAGTCCGCCGTGCAGTCACAGTTACGTGGCAGCCGGCGGAATTTCGACATTTTTGGCCAAATATCTCAGTCCATGAATGAGAAGGGCTACGAGAGAGACACTCTGCAATGCCGGGCCAAGGTCAAGGAGCTGAGGATAACCTTCCACAGAGCCAGAGAGGCTAACCGGCGCTCTGGCTCCGCGCCAACAACATGCCGCTATTACAAGGAGTTGGAGGCGATCCTGGGAGGGGATCCCACAACCACCCCGACCTTGACCGTTGACACCTCTGCGACATCGTCAGAAAATGACAAGGGAGCTGAAGGCGAGGATGCTGTCCTGGACGAGGATGCAGAGGGGGAAGAGGACGAGGACGGTGACGACGGAGCCACTGAAATGGGGAGCCAGGAGTTATTCGCCACCCCTCCAGAGACCAGCTCCACGGATTCCTTAGGCACGCCTTCCCAGGAATCGGCCGATGGCAGCTCCGGTAAGTTGGCCTTGCGGTGCTTTCTATTCTATCAGCTAAAGCTCAGCGGGTACAGGAAGAAAACGCGTTCTGTCCCCCTTTTTTCTGTCTTCTTTTGTGCGCGTAACAGATGTGGCGTGGGGACACTGTCATTACATGAAAACCGCATCAATGAATGCCTCGATTGACAAGTACTCGTCCCCTCTTAAGTCACTGAAAGCGCTCTCCAAATATTTCCAAATTCTTCTTTTAAAATTGGATGGTAGAGCGAGCCGTCGCCCTCCCCCATTCATGGAGAATTTCCCTCTCATGCTCGCTAGCACCGCCGCGGGAAGCATTGCAGCGCACAGTCCTGCAGCGTAAGGTCCCGGCTTGAAGTCAGCCACATGCAGAAGATGCATTCTCGCTTGCATAGGCACTCTAAGCAGTGTCATATCAGCTTCTGTTCCAGCCATCTCTGACACAGGGTCAGAACAAGCAGTGTCAATAGTCGACTGTCCCGTGGAGCAACTCACAGCAACCCGTCCCTCGCTTTGGACAATGGTCATAACCCCCCCCCCCCCCCGGTATGTACTCGCTGTAGTAGGCGAGGAATGTGTAGGGAGAACATCTTTCGTTGCACCAGACCAAGGTTTGAACAATAGCGGTATTTACAATGTTTCATATGTACGCAGGAACGACCTTCGATGGACAATGTTCAGCTGCTGTGGACCGTCTGAGAAAGATAAGGCGGAGGCCTCGAAGGAGCAAGGAAGAGATCTTCAAAGAGCTCATGGATTCCCAGGAGGCATCCGCTAGGGAGACAAGGCAGTGGAGGAGGCAGTGCAGGCAGGACAGGAGAGAAAGCAGCGCAAGGAGGGAGAGGCAGAAGGATGCACTAATAGACATCCTTCACGAGCAGACAAACCTCCTGAAGACCATGGTTGGTCTGCTCCAGGCTCGCGCCCCCCTCCCCCCACAGCCTCCTCTGCCTTTCCCTCCACCCACACAACATTCACCTCCAAAACAATACATAGAGCACCATGGACACCCATGGTATAATGTTACATCTACCCCTCCCCCAACTTATGTCGTGGAGTCCCGCACCTACACCCATCTTTAGACACCCCCCCTCCTTCTGTGTTATCATTTTTGATTTGTTAATAAAGTTCAGAGATTGTTTAATGAATCAAGACTTTCTTTATTTTTATTTACAGTATGATAATGATAATTGAATTTCAGTAAAGAAAGAATAAAAAAATAATAGGACTGTATTTCCCTTAACCTTTGTACTTAAGAATAGTATATGTGTACCATGAAGTACAGAAAGGGCGACGCTGTCTTTCAATCCCCATCAAAAAAATGGTTTTTCAATGCCTCCCTGATGCGCACCGCCCTTAACTGTGCACCCCGGATACCCCTGGTGTCCGGTTGCTGGAAGGCATGTTCCAGACGTTCTGCCTCCCTTGTCCATGAGTTCATAAATCTCTCCCCCCTGTTTTCACAGATATTGTGAAGGACACAACACGCGGAAATAACAACTGGTATGTTGTCCTCAGGCAGGTCAAGCCTGCCATAAAGCGATCTCCAGCGGGCTTTTAAGCGGCCAAAGGCACACTCCACAACCATTCTGCACCTGCTCAGCCTGTAATTAAAACGCTCCTTTGCAGGATCCAACTTCCCGGTAAAAGGCTTCATAAGCCATGGCATCAGTGGGTAGGCGGGGTCCCCAAGGATAACTACGGGCATCTCAACACCCTCCACTGTTAGTTTCTCGTCGGGAAAAAAGGTGCCCGCCTGTAGCCTTCTGAACAGTCCAGAGTTTCTGAAGATGCGTGCATCGTGCACCTTTCCAGACCAACCCGCATTTATGTCCGTAAACTGACCACGATGGTCCACCAGTGCCTGAAGAACCATGGAAAAGTATCCCTTCCGGTTAATGTACTCGCTGGCGAGATGGTCGGGCGCGAGAATAGGGATGTGGGTCCCATCTATTGCACCCCCACAGTTCGGGAAGCCCAAGTCCTGAAATCCCTCGATGATCTCCCTCACATTCCCCAGGGTCACCGTCCTCCTTAACAAGAGACGGTTGATGGCTCTGCACACTTGTGACAGTGCTACTCCAACGGTCGACCGTCCGACACCGAACTGGTTTGCGACAGAGCGGTAGCAGTCCGGAGTCGCCAGTTTCCACAGGGCAATAGCCACACGCTTCTCCACTGTGATGGCTGTTCTCATCCGCGTGTCCTTGCGATGCAGGGCAGGGGCAAGCTCACGGCACAGTTCCATAAATGTGGCTTTGCGCATTCTGAAGTTCTGTAGCCACTGCTCATCATCCCACAGCTGGAGAACGATTCGGTCCCACCAGTCTGTGCTTGTCTGCCGGGACCAAACACGGCGGTTCAGGCTGTGCAGCTGGTCTGCAAAACTGATCAGAATATCAGTTCTGCTCTCATGGCTGTCATTCTCCGAAGTGGAGTCATCCGAGTCCTGCTCTGAGTCAGAGCCAAAGGCGTACTGCAACAGAATCTGGGCTGTGTTCACAATGCTGAAGGCAGCATTCAAGATCACAGCTGAATCCATAGCGATTATTAAAAGGCAGTGACGGAAAGACGGTTGCTCCAGTTTGAAATTAGCGCCCGTTGCTATTGGCGACTGCTGGGTAGCGTCGGTAGCGCAATGCACCACGGGAAATGATATCGGGGACTGTGGGATAGGTACCCAGAGTGCACTTTGTTTTGCTGGAGGACTGAGGGGGGGGGTTGTTTGATCCGTTACAGCATGCCGAGTGTGTACGCTGTATCGCGCAACAACAACCACGGAACATTTAACGAGCAATAGGGTAAGTGCGCGATAGCGATGCTAGTGTGTACATGGCCTAAGCCACTTGAGGGAGAGGTTTTATTAATTCAATTTCCAGATCAACTTAGTATGTCTTAACTGACCACTCAGTCTATCCAGAAAGATCTTCGCTTCCATCAATGTAGACATGGACATCAAGTGATGTATCCCTTCAGCCATTCCCAGCCTATTGTGGCTAACAGCCATTGATGAACCTATCCTCAATGGAGTTATCTAGTTCTTGTTTGAAATCCATTATAGTCAGGGGTTGATGTAATTTTTCAGATCAGGTTCTCAACTGAGTACCAGCAGAAATAGTTTGCTACTGATCAGACTAGGATGGTATAGGGAGGCTTTTTTTTCTTTTTTGCACTTGTTTTTTCACTTTTTCCCCCATTATTTTTTGCACTGCTGTACTATTTTATTATTTTGATAGCACCAGAATAGTGTGGGAATGTGAAGGGAAGGAGCTGGGAGAGATGGGTTGCATTGTTTTTGTTTTTTCAGGGTTTATTTATTTATTTTTACTTGGTAGTGTGGGGAAAAGTTGGGAGCCAGGCATTTTTGCATTCCCCCCCTCAGGGGGTTTTGTCAAGTGGCTGAGGCATTCCACCCAGGACCCTGCTGGATCCTGGGGGGAGCAGCTGCTATGCTCCAGCAGGGCTTCCCTGGGCCAGCCAGGCTTGGCTAGCCCAGCCAGCAGTGTGTGTCTAACTCTCTCCCATGCACAGCCCCAACTTGGGAGCAGACAGAAATGGGTCTCCTCAGCCAACCCCTCCACAGCTGGAGGAGAGGACCATGCTTTGCCTCCCCACACCCCCACCAACCCAAGACCCCAGACCAAGAAGCCGCCTACACAGCAGGGGTAGCCAGAGGCCCATAATGCTGGAGGGTAGGAGAAACCACTTCTCTTACAGTGAAAAGGAGGGGAAAGCTAGCTGAGCAGAACAAAGCAGACATTTCAAAATGAAGGGGGAACCATCCACCAATTCCCTGTTTGGGGGAGGGGAAGGGAATCCAACTCACTTTAAACAGGCACCAAAACAATTTATTCAAAGACCACCTGTGCATGGTGTCTTTGTTATTCAAAGTTGGTACAGTCCACTCCACAGCTTTCTGGGGCATTTACAGGCTAAAGCCAGAGGGAATTCTGGGGCTTGTAGTCAGTACAGTACAGGGGAGGTAGAGCTGCTGTTCTCTTTCTCTTTAAGAGCACTACAACTCCTAGGAGGGAAGAGTGGAGCAGGAATGGGAGCAGCTCTGGCATTCTGGCCCAATCGCTGTGGACCCTCTGGTGGGGCGGGGTCTGGGTAGTACAGGCTCTGCTCTCACTGATGCTGACCAGAGGTATGCAGCTGCGCTGCTGGGGAAAGACAAAGTTTGCAATGTGCTTTTTTAAATGTTAAGTGTGCATGCGTACCTGCATACCACTTATGTTAACCCCTGATTATAGTCATGGCCTTCACAACATTCTCTGGCAAGGAATTCCACAGATTGACTGTGTGCTGTATGAACAAACATCTCCTGCTCATTTTAAACTTGCTGCCTATTAATTTCCTTTGGTGACCTCTAGTTCTTGTGTTATGAGAAGGAGCAAATAAAATTTCCTTATTTAGTTACTCCACACCAGTCATGATTTCTTAGACCTCTATCGTATCCTCATTTTTGCCGTCTCTTTTTTCAAGCCAAAAAGTCCCAGTCTTATTAATGTCTCCTCTCCTATGGAAGCTGTTACATATGTCTAATAATTGTAGTTGCTCTTTTCTGTGCCTTTGCAATTTTCAGTCTATCTTTTTATAGACGAGGAGACCAAATCTGCACACAATATTGAAGATGAGGATATATAAAGAGGCAGTATGATATTTTCTGGCATCCTGTCATTTTCTGCCACATGTCATTTTCTATACCTTTCCTAATGATTCCCAATATTTTCTTAGCTTTTTTGACTGCCACTGCACATTGAGTGGATCTTTGCAGAGAACTATCCACAGTGACTCCAAGATCTCCTTCTTGAATGGAAACCTCTAATTTAGACCCCATCATTTTATATGTGTAATTGTGATTATGTTTTCCAATGAGCATTACTTTGCATTTATCAACATTGGATTTTATCTATAATTTCGTTGTCCAGTTACCCAATTTTGTGAGATTCTTTTGCACCTCCTTTGGACTTAATGGCTATGTCTACACTAGAAAAAGTTAGGTTGACTTTGTTAAGTCGACTTAATAAGGTCGATTTAAAGTCGACCTTATTAAGTCAACTTAACAAAGTGGATTAAGTCGACTTAACTTTAAGTCGATTTAGTCCACTTTGTTAAGTCGACCTAACCACCCTTAAGTCAACTTCATAAAGTCGACTTAAGGGTTACTCCATGTCCACACCATCCTTAAGTCAATTTAAGGAGTCAATTTAAGGCTTAAGTCGGCCTAATGGGTGGTTCTTATTAAGTCGACTTAAGCTTTCATTAAGTCAACTTAAGGAATTTCTTAAGTTGACTTAATGAAAGTCTGGTGTAGACAGGGAGTAATTTAGGTCGACTTAAGCCTCCTTAAGTCGACCTAAATTGCTAGTGTAGACACACCCAACTACGTTGAATAGTTTTATATTATCTGCAACTTTTGCCGCTTCACTGTTTATCCCTTTTTCCAGATCATTTATGACTGTGCTGACCAGTCCTGATACTAGTACAGATCCCTGGAGGATATCACTACTTAACTCTCTTCACTCTGAAAATTGACCATTTATTCTTACTCTTTGTTTCCTATCTGTTAACCAGTTATTGATCCAAGAGAAGGCCTTCCCTTTTATCCCATGACAGCTTACTTTATTTAAAAGCCATTGGAGTGGGAACTTGTCAAAGGATTTCTGAAAATAGAAGTATGCTATATCCATTGTATCACCCTTGCCCGCATGCTTGTTGACACCTCAAAGAATTCTAGTAGATTGGTGAGGCATCATTTCCCTTTACGAAAGGCATGTTGACTCTTCTTCAACAAATCATATTCATCTATGTGGCTCACAGTTCTGTTCTTTAATTTAAGTGTCAGCCAATTTCCTTGGTACTGAAGCTATGAAACTGAAGCAGATAGCAGTCAACCTGTGTTAGCCTTAAAAGACAGTAAGTGCTGACAGCGTACTATATATCTGTCATCTTTCGGAACCACAGACTGTCTTATTTGAGTATATATGTTGCTTTCATTAACCTGTGAATAATGTTCTCATTTCTTTTTCCTAGTTAATAATCCTTAGTTAGTTTATTATAGGACTGGCTACAAGTGTTGTCTTTGGTCTGATATCCAAGGTACAAATTGACCTCAGTAAATGATTGATCTCTTGGGATTGGAATCAACCTGAATCTTTTGTGATCTTTGGTGTGTACTGTGTAGCAACCAGCTATCCCTAAGGGTAGGTTTACACTTAAAATGCTGCTTTGGCACAGCTGCACCAGGCAGCTGTGGTGCCTTAATGAAAACACACTGTGCCAATGGAAGAAAGTTCTCCTGTCAGCACAGTTAATTCACCTCCCTGAGTGGTGAAAGCTAGGGAGAAGTTCTCCGGTCAACATAGCACTGCTACAGCAGGAGTTAGGTCAGTATGACTATGGCAGTCACTGGTGTGGCTTTTTCACACCTGAGTGATATAATTATATCACTGTAAGTCTGCAGTGTGGACCATCTTGCCAAGATACCCAAGGGGACTGTCTGTGGCTTTGTGATAAGATTGTTATAGGATCCTGCATGGTGGGATGGTCCCAGAGCTCAGACTCCAGCTCATGCCTGGAAGCCTACACAGCAAGGAAACAGTCCTGCAGCCTAAGCCTAACAAGCCGGAGTTAGCTGGCACTGGCCAGACATTGGTTTCTGTTTGCCAGGTAATGTGAGCAATCACCAGCTTGGCTAGTGTGGGTCACACAGTTTTCTTTTTTTGTGGAGGGTAAGGGTGCCCAACATGGCCCCTATTTTCAGGCACTGGCTAGCTTGGTAATACCCTGTGGGGCGAAGGAGAAAGGGACCTGGGCCTGCGCACTTCTCCAGCTCCCAGTCCAGGGGCCCTAATATTAGCAGCTATGCACAGCCACCAGTGCTTCTGACTGCTATTTTCCCCTAAGCTACTCCCTCTGCCCTCCCAATCCACTCAGTCCTTTCAGCTTCTGGGGTTCAGCAGGCAAGCCTTCCTCCCAGCATTGTCCTTCACTTGGTTCTCCTGTATGTCTCCTCAGTCACCACACTCTTTCAGCTCTCTCACCAGCTCTCCTTCCTCTCACCAACTGCCTGGTTGGAGCAGAGGGGTTTATCTGGCCCCTGGCTGGGTCTTAATTGGCCTAACGTGCTGCTAATTAACTTCCCCTCAGTTCAGAGGGAACAAGGCCAGATCATTCTAGAGCGTATATATCTCCCTTCTGTCACTCTCTGGCTGTCTCCTCATCCTGCTGTCTCACAGCAGAGACACACACAAGTGCCTATGTCACTTTTGAAATGGGACATAGCCATTTCAGTAACTTATGCCTTGCACCAGTAAGAAAAGCAATGCCTCAATACCTCTAAAACTCTGGGTCTAAGCAACACATTAGTGCTAACACTCTAATGACTAGACCATTCTTTTAACACACATTGGCTTTCTCTGTGGTAATGGGAAACAGGAAGTATCTGGCAGCGATGCTATATCAATATGGCAGTATGAAAAGTGGAACACCAGAAGATATATGCTGACAGAGCTTCCCAGCAGGGTGAAAATGTCATGGCACAGGCTCCTTTCCCTTTCCCCAGGAATCTCATGTAAATAACGTAACTCCCTCCATAGAGGAGGTCAGCAGAGACTCCCCCTTACTCCTCAGGAATCACAAGGGGCATCAACTTCCTGTTTCTCTTGCTTCAGTACTGCAGCCCCAGGTGGAAAGCAGCATGAGGATAGGTAATTTGCTTCCATCCTGTCCAGCTATGGCACGAGAGATCCATTCATTACAGAGATTGCACAGTCTCCAAGCCTGTGAAGTCCTGCCTGACGCTTTGCATGTGGTTAAGGAGGTAAGCCCGCTCCAAAGTCCTTCCTAGGATTATAAGAAAGTTTCTTACAACCACAGTGGATCTCAGCCCACTTTCTCTTTCCCTCTTCTCCTCCTTTAAGAAGACAAGCCAGAATGCAAGAAAATTAAATGCAAAATACCCACCTTAAATGTAAAATTGAAGCTGAAAATTTGAACTCAGGAAATTCAAAGTTGAATTATGTTTAGCAATAAAAAACCACTAAGGGCACATACCGATAGGCTGTGGTTCTGGTTACCTGTTAGGTTACCTACCTATGGGTGCATCTACACTTGTAAATTAAGTCGACTTAAGCTTGCTTAAGTCGACTTAATTTACTCTGCATCTACACTACACTTTCCTTAAGTCGAGTTAAGCAAGCTGCTTAAGTCGATTTAAGGAAAATTAAGTCAACTTTACTAAACATCATTTTAAGTCGACTTTTGGCTTAAGTCGACTTTCTAAAGTCGACTTAAGCCAGTGTAGACCTGGAGTAGCCCTAAGTCGACTCTAAGTCAACTTAGGGCTCTCCAGGACTCCCCCACTGGCCTCCCTGCCAGGGGGATGGCACAGGGAGATCCTGGCATGTCCCCCCACAGGGCAGGGCAGAGCCCTGCCAGGTTCCCTGTCT
This sequence comes from Pelusios castaneus, assembly GCA_007922175.1. Taxonomy (NCBI): domain Eukaryota; kingdom Metazoa; phylum Chordata; order Testudines; family Pelomedusidae; genus Pelusios; species Pelusios castaneus. Next base: position 126,445 of record ML688386.1, on the reverse strand, counting down.
CCCTTTGCCCCATTGTACCCAGGTACAATGGGGCAAAGGCTGAGCCCTCTGATACTTGGCAAGGGGTACCCCCCCCTGCCACCGTGGACTTAAATTAATTATTGTAGACATAGCCTATGTGCTATGCAGGGGTATGGAGGGAGTTCATGCCCCCATGAAACAATTACTATTTGAATTTACTCATTTATGATTTTAAATTCTCAACCTTCATGTTGCACTGATGCCAGTCTTTGCATTTAATCACTCATTTACAGGGTTCAGACAGTTACATAATTGAATGAATGAAGGTGATGCTGCCATCTAGATAGTGCCACTCATGTTGCTGAGGTAAGGGGAATTGACTCAGCAGAATCATTGCAGTCATCACCAGAGCAACTTAGAACCAGTCTGAATGCCGAAAGCCAGGCTCTGAACATGAGAAAAAAAGACTTGTTCGGGGGTGGGGGGAGAACTGCAAGGATGCACATGCCAGGCCAGATTCACACGTACACTTTGATCTGCTCCCCTTTCAGATTTCTTTTTATATGTGATACAAGAAAAGTTTGATTTTGATTTTAGCAACACACATACAGGACAGGGTGGAAGTGGGGCCAAAAGACTCTCCCATCCTTCCTCCTTGTCTGCTACATACTAGCCATGGCACAGGGTGGCAGAGAAATCTCTTTCCTTGCATCAAACAGCCCAGCTCAGGTACAATTTCCATATGTACTGTGAATGGTGGAGACAGATCCTTCCTTCCCACCGAGTCACAGGACCACAGAGGTTTTCTTTCCCCTGCTGGTCCAATCAAACATGCCTCCCACACAGAGATGGGAGTTGTAACATGATCAGTGGAAGTGGAATCAGAGGGCACGTCTACACTGGAGGCTCTGTTAAGTCGACTTAGAGAGTCCACAGCCCTGTGTCCACACTGGCAGGTGCTAGGTCAATGGAGGAGTGGCCAGGAACTCTGCGAGGGGGCCTGGAGGCCAATTAGGTCGACTTACGGGCTATCTCCCATTCACATTGGCTTAAGTCGACTTAATACGGTCAACTTAAGCCTTAGGTCAATCTTAAGAGGTGGTGTTATTAAGCTGATTTAAGGAAGCACTTGAGTCGACTTAATAAAAGCCCAGTGTGGATGCAGGAATCTGTAGGTCGGCTTAACCTTCCTTGAGTCGACCTAAGGCTCCAGTGTGGACATACCGAAAGAGCCCATGTTCCCTGAAGGAGCTGTTTGAGGGACACCTGGGGCATGGAAACAAGTGCATCTGGCTGGAAGCAATTCAATCACATTTACAGAGCAGTGCATAGGGCTTAATGACAGTTCAAATTAATCTGCATTCAGCATCACTCATTGCTAATGAAATAAAAATCACATTCACATTAGGCTTCTTTTCAGAGACTTTACATTTGTTTTTTGTTCGTTCTTGTCTTCAAACCTGAAAAAAAAATCCAGAATGAAAGTGCCTGTCAATGGGAAAGCATGACACAATTCTTCATATAAGGATGGGATTCTAAAGCCTCAAAAAGCTCAAAAGAAGAAGAGAATAATATAAATCTGCATTTTACATAGATATATGTAAAATAAAAGGTTTAACCACAAAGTTGTATATGGTTGAAAATCCCAGGCCTACATTTCTAAAGTTTTGCCAAGTGACATGTTTATGGGAGTCTGTGCAATGGTCATCAGTAGAATTGGAAACAGGGCATAATTTTATCTACAGAGTTCAATGAATGGGCTGTGATGATTGTGTGTCTGCCAAAAAATAGTGGAAGTCTAATAATTCGTAAGGGTGATAAAGTCACCATAAACCTTTGAATGGAGGGGGATTAGTACCCTATTTCAATAGTTATTTGATGAATTGATGGGATGGTGACATTTACAAACACTAACCAACCTTTTCTAGCACCACCAGATTTTAAAAACCTTGCTGTGAACACATACAGGTATTAACACATTGAGGTATTAAAAAGTCACCCTCTGATGTAACCACTTGTGTGTTTGATGTTAGCCTAACAATGTAGAGAACCCCAGTGAAGAGTATGGTCACCTTTACAAACTACCTTGAGGTAATGGTAGGATCTGAACAGAAATAGGCTTTGCCAATTCTGTCTGCTGTTGAATTAACCCACTTGCCAACCTCTACCTTCCATAGAGTGTGAGTACTGAGTACTGCAACTGCAGATCCTGTTACCCTTTAGTCTTGATGTCCATACTGGATCACTGATGCTGAGTTTTACATCACTTACAGGCTGGCCAGGCAGAATCCAGAGTGCAAGAATTCTCAATAACTCCATGGGACATCATCATCAAGCTTAGAGTAAAAAGCAAACTGCAGCGAGTGACAAAAATTAGAGTGGAACAGTGGATGGAATATGAGTGCGTCTACACTTGTAAATTAAGACTTAATTTACTCTGCGCCTACACTACACTTCCCTTAAGTCGACTTAAGCAAGCTGCTTAAGTCGACTTAAGGAAAATTAAGTCAACTTTATTAAACCTCATTTTAAGTCGACTTTTGGCTTAAGTCGACTTTCTAAAGTCGACTTAAGCCAGTGTAGACCTGGAGTAGCCCTAAGTCGACTCTAAGTAGACTTAGGGCTCTCCAGAACTCCCCACTGCCCTCCCTGCCAGGAGGGGTGGCACAGGGAGAGCCTGGCATGCCCCCCCACAGGGCAGGGCAGAGCCCTGCCCACCCTCCCCCTATGCCCTGCCAGGGTCTCTGTCCCCCTTTGCCCCATTGTACCAGGTACAATGGGGCAAAGGCTGAGCGCCCTGGCCCTTGGCAAGGGGTGCCCCCCCTGCCACCGTGGATCTGTCCCAGGTCCACCTAGCCCCTACAAGTCAACCTAGGCATCCAGTGTGGACGCTCTAGGTCAACTTTGTAGGGTCTCCCCTAAGTCGACTTAAAATTTAGGTGTGGACATGCTAAGTCAACTTAGCTAAGTCAACCTAAATTAACAAGTGTAGACATAGCCTTTATGAGCAAGAGTGAAAGAGATGTATGGTTGTATAGGCTAGGCTAGGCTATGCATATAACTTGATGGTTATGAATCATTAGAAAGAAGATGTTCAAACCCTACCTATGTGTGTAAATACATGAACATATCACAGTCAGCTCTCCCAGCAATCCCCGTTGGTCTATTTTGATCCAGACTGAAAAAACCCACAAGAGGATGGGTCAATTTCAGCAGCCTGAAATTCCAGCCCTGAAGAGTGGTAAGAACTTCAATGGCAGGCAGTGGTAGGTGAGTCACTCAGATAAGGGATGCAGCATTGTGGAGGATACCATGGAATGAATTGAGTCGATTTCTGCATACAAGTTTGATTAGTTACTAGTTGTTGCTAGTGCAAACAATTGAGGCATATTACATATAACTCTTAGCTGAGAGGCTTTGTAGTTCTGAGTAATGTTTTTAAAATAGGTATGGATTTTAAATGGATATTAAAGACTGGAGTTTTTTCCCTGAATCTCTTTTTTTTATTTTTTTTTATTTTACACTTTTATCAAACACTGAGAAGAGAGCAACACAAACATCACTGTGAGAAACCAAATTTTCATTTGACACAAACCCTTATGGAAAATTCCTATGGTATATAAAGGAAAATAAGACCCTTCCCTTAGGATTTTTAATCATTCTTTAGCATTTAATAGAGAATTGTATCCGTACTAGAGGAATGATTTTAAAAAAATTAGAATAAGATCATCATTAGGTTAGATTTTAGGCGTTAGGTTTTAGAATAATTTCTATAGAATCTTATATAATTTCAGTATATTTATGTAACTCTTCTGCCAGGCCAAGATGGAGGCAGCAAAGGGCCAGGTTCTATATCTAGGAGTTCCCAAATAATGTTACAGCACCAATTGGCTCGAGCTCCCACCCAGTCTCCTGGGAAATCATGCATTATACCCTGGGTGCTCTAGAAGGGCAATACTTCCCCTCTCGCAAGCAAGAGTCTGTAGCACATAAAACTTTTAATAGAGACCATATAGAGGCAATATCAAAAACTACATTGATTGGGGATACAGTGCAAAGCAGGATTCTCTCAAAACCCAATAGACAGAACACATTCCACCCCCAGTGTACACAGAGTGTGTCCTTCACTTCTTCATGACTCCCACACTGACCATTAGAGTTTTAGTGTCCACCTCTCAAGGTAGGGGGCCTCAGCCCTCCCCTCCAGTTATCTTCTGCCACCTCTGGATCACTCACATCATCCACTGGCATGGCCCGCTGGCCCCATCTGTGGGTCACTCACACCATCCGCTGGCACCACCCACTGGCTTCACCTGCTGGTCACTCACACCATCTGCTGGCACCATCCACTGGCTCTGCCTGCTCATCATGTGCACCACCCACTGGCTTCATCTGCTGGCCACTTGCAAGATGCTCTCTTGCTGGACCTCAGTCAACTTCCCAGTGAATTCAGCTCTTAGAGAAGATTTCACCTCACTGGTGATTCAGAGCTAATCAAATAACCAAAGAGGCTCCACCAGGACTCATTGACTATGTCTACACTTGAAAAGTTAAGTTGACTTTATAAAGTCAACTTAATAAGGTCCACTTTAAGTTAACTTAAAGTGGACCTTATTAAGTCAACTTAACAGAAGTGGACTTAACTTTTCAAGTGTAGATGTGGCCCCTTTTCAAGTCAACTTAACATTTTAAGTCAACTTAAAAAGGCCCACCTAGGCACTACTCCGCATCTCCACTGGCTTAAGTCAACTTAATAACGTAAGTGCTAGTTCAAATTAAAATGAGGTGTTATTAATTCAAACTAACTTTTTCTTAATTCAACTTAAAGAGCATCTTAAGTCAAATTAAGGAAAGTCCAGTGTAGACATGGAGTAAATTAAGTTGACTTAAGCCTCCTTAAATCAACTTAATTTGTAAATGTAGACACACCCATTAAGTCTATGCTTTAACAATAGAAGGGGAATTAAGCATTTGCCTAAAACACAGCACCAGTAGAACTACTGCTCCCATCCCTCCCTACTTAGTTTTATAAGACTGAAAACTAGGGTTGCTCAGTTTCCAAGTTCTCTGTTACGAATGGTGACTTTTCCATCAGCCTCTCAGTCTATAAATAGATATACAATCAAAGAGCAGCATACCATGAAAAAACAATATTTCATTTTCCTCTTTTGCTAAAACACCACATTCAGAGGAGTTGAATCAGCCACACATACCATTTCCCATCATGCCCAGGCCCTGAGTGTAATTATGCTGAGTATCTAATTGTACTCTTGCAAATACAAAGCCCAGGCAAATCAGTTAGCCCCCTCCCGGCTTAGCTGCTAAACAAGAGAAGTGCCCAGTTTCTTAACCTTCCTTACATTTATATTGATTTTATCCATATTCAATTCTATAAGAATTTTCTATATGGAAACAAACAATTAAAATACAGATCGGTAAATAGAATACATTCTTAGACATATCAAAATTGTATATACAAGGAGCTGTGTTTTCTGGGATATCATATTAAAATGTAGTGGGCGCTCTGGACTTCATTCCAAGTCATCCCATATAGACAAAAACATTGTATGTGAAATCCCCTGCAACAAGGGTGGTGAATAGGAAGTGGTCTCAGTTAGCCAGGTGCTTTCTTTATTCTTTATTATGGGCCTGTGCTGTAAGGGAGGGAAGTGACAGACTGCATACCCAATTCTTGTGGTTAACAAATTTCTGTGGGTGGCTTTGGTATACAAAAGGTAGAAGTGAGTAGCAGCTTTATGCATGTAGGGACAGTAAGACAGAGTGCTCTGCTCTGCTCACAACTGGAACACCAATTTGTGGCCATAGGTGGGGATTAACGCTGCACATTTGACACCTCTTCCTCTGGTTGCTTGATCTTTCTCAAGACTTGACTGGCCCCTCTTCATGCGTTGGCCCTCTGGTCAGGTCACTATAGTTTTCCCCTTCCTGGGGGTGTGGGGCTGTGTACCAAAGTCTCTCTGCTCCAACCAGTCTTCCAATTCACTACCCCTGAATGGTGCCACTTCCCCAGACCCACTCTCTTCTCCGGGTTCCGGACCCAGGGATGCTCTAATCCACAGCTAAGGTCTGCACTGTCTCACACCTTGCTGCAATTTCCCTGGACTGCTTCCTACCTTGTCTCTATGAGGCTCCTTTTCCATGCTTCTCTGGGTATGCCCTTCCCTAGCCTCAGAGTGATTACAGACCTCCTCGCTGCAATCCTCTTTTGCCTTCAGCTACCTGGCTTTCTACAAACACTGACCCTGTTCTGGTAAACATCATGCTTTAATTAGCCCTCATTTTTCCCTGGCTCATTCTCCAGATGCAGCCTAGTTGGTTAATTGCCACCTAGTCACTTCAGCACCTTCAAGGTCTGGGTTTGGGATGCAAACCCCATCACAGACAGTATGTTGTTAGAGGCAATATCTAATGGGCTGATCTGAGGGGAGAATTTTACTCTTAAACTCCATGCATATTACTCTTCATTTCATAATATAATTCCAGATTATTTCCCAGTGTTTCATCATATAAAAGTATAGTTTCTGTCACTCAAAAGGCTGAAATTCAACAGAATCTTAGGGCTATATGCAGAATTGCACTGGTTTATATAAAGATTTGATTTTAAACATATTTCATTAACCTAGAGTAAATACTGTGTGGACACTCTTATTTCAGTTTAACCAGGTTTTTGGGGGGATCATTTAAATTGAGCAGGAACAGAAACAAGCTAAATCTAAAAATTCACTCTTAAAATGAAATGAGAATGTCGACAATGTACTGTTTTATCTATCTACATTTAAATTACACCATAAGTTAAACCAATGAATCTAAGGCCTACAAGTAGAACTATGCCAGTGAGGAGTGTGAATTATTACCAAAATAGTTATTCTGGCACAAGCTCTGTAGTAGATGCAGTTATACTAGTTTAAAAATGCCATATAGTTTATTAACCTGCTTGAATGGAAATAATTATGCCTGCATAGAGCACCTTTATACCTGTACAACTGCATCCATTTTGGGAGTTTTGTACAATTTTAACTTTATCCGTATAGTTAAACTAACAAAGAATCTGCTGGCTCTTAGTTAAAGTGGTACTACTTTTGTATGTAGACATGTCCTTTCTCATGTACACAAGCCCTTAGACATTTTGTTACATTGTGACCAAAAGCAATCCTTTCTTTCCCCAGAACAGAAAATCCCCAAATATTTTCTACTTTTAGACATTTATATTATATCCTAAAGTGCAAGATCTCACCCTGCAAGAGGAGAATGTTGGCTGAAAAGTGCCCAATGAGAGGAGGCTGTGAAGCCACATTTGACAGAAATAACTTCCTTCCTTTAATCTGGTTTTTGAACCTTCCTTAGACCCATCGTGCTCTGTGTGTGTGTGCGCTTATGGAGGCAGGTGAGATTAGTGCAGGATACAACCAACTTTGTTAAATGACTGTTACCAACACTAAGACACCTTTATCACCAATGGCAAGCCAGGTCACATATAGAGATGTAGAGATTTCATCCACGGAAAGAGCATGCCTTACTTCTCCGACTTCGAATCCAGGTAAAATATTCTTAATTGTTATCAGATTCAGGTTAACAATTTTATCTTGTCTTTTAAAAATGCCATTTCTAAAAGCTTTAAATAATCGCCATGACATTTTAACAGTGAAGGCAATGCATATGAGGACAAATTGCACACACTGTGCCAGATCCTCAGAAGACGTCAGGCATCAAAACTCTCATGAACTAAACATTGTTATGCTCCTTTACCCCAGCTGAGGATCTGGTCCGGTGTTGCTAATAACAGAATAAAAAATATTTTTTCTAACTTTTAAATGAGCAAAGCAACAATTTATTTTTAAATATTGTACTCTGATCAGAGGAAGACAACAGAGTCAGTCTTTAAAAGTGCCACAGGACTCTGTTGTCTTTCTACAATAGACTAACATGGCTACCCCTTTGGAATCTGATCAGAGGGTTACTGTGGCTTAAGTAAGCCATGACTGGAAAAATTAGCTAACATGATGGGCACATTATTACATTTCACCATGCTGCATCTGGCAAAATGGTTGCATAAAACCCCATAAAAATCAAAGAAGACAATTGAAAGTGAAGCCACTATTGTTGGAAGGCACTAAATAGATGCTATTTCACTACAGTTCTTTTACATTCTTTTATATCAAACTATCAAATCTGTAATTATTTCATACACTTAGCATAAAAGACAAAAGTTAAGTGGATACTGGGGGAAAGAGCTGACCTGGACACTATTTCCTTCATAGTAATATTCTTAGAACTTGACAACAATTGACAAATTCATTCTTCAATGCTATTATATTTACTATTTAGTTTGATTCTTGATTGTTGAGCTCTGATTTAATGTAAATGAATGGTAGAAATAATATTTTAATATGTGTACTTACAAAATCTATTTCTCATCATTTAAATTGGATTTAATTTCTTCATTTTAATTGTGTGTACAATTAGAACAGAGATAATATATGCCACAGGGCTAGGTTATTAGTATTCTGACTTTTTATATAATAGAAGCTATAGATTTCACCCAGTTACTCCTCTGTTGATCTGACTGACTCCTTGTCTACCAGAAAGGCATCCAGTTTTGTAATGAAGAAAGACATGGAGAATCCACCTCTTCCACTGGTTGTTTGTTCTAGTGATTAATTGACCTCACTGTTACAAAAATTTGTGCCTCATTGCTAAATTATTTTTTTCTGGCTTTAGCTTCTAGCCATTATTTTTTGTTATGCCTTCCTTTGCTAAATTAAAGAGTCCTTAATATTGTCTCCTCGTAAAGGTACTTACACACTGTAATCAAGTTACCTCTCAGTCTTCATTGTGAGAAGATGAATAGATAGATAGTCTCTCACTGTCAGGCATTTTCTCTAGTCCTTCATCCGTTTTGTGGCTCTCCTCTCCATTTTTTCAATATCCTTTTTTTAAAAGGATGGATACCGGAACTAGATGGTGATCTTCCTAATGTTGTATCCAGAGATAAAATCACCTCCTCACTCCTACTCAATACTCCCCAGTTCCTACAGGCAAGAATTCCATTGAGCCTTTCCCCACTGCATTGCACTGGGAGCTCACAGAGTTGCTTGTCTACATCCTTCTCAGATTTGCTGCTTTTGAGGATACATCACTAAAAGCTGATCTGCATCACTGGATAAGCTGGAGGCATTCCAACAACGTGACCAAGAGCCTCAAAGATATTTAGGTGTCTCTAATTCCCACTAAAATCTGAAAGAGTTAGGCATCATGGAAAGGTGTGACTCTGAGAAAGTTTTATATGGGTAATTGGTAGCTGAACAGCTGAACATGAGTACCCAGGGAGATGCTGTGGCTAAGAAGACCAATGCTATTCTTGGTTATGTAAGCAGGGGAATGCTGAGTAGAAGCTGAGAAGTAATTTTATCTCTCTGTACAGCATTGGGAAGACCATTACTGGAATACTGAGTCCAACTCTGGTATCCACATTTTTAAAAGAATTTTGAAAAAATGGAAAGTGTTAAGAAAAGAAATACAAGAATAATTTGAGGTCTGGAAAACCTGGCTTGCAGGGAAACACTTAGAAAGTTCAATCTATTAAATTTATCCAAGAAAAGGCTTGACTTGATCATGGTATATATGTACTTGGGAAGAAGATTTCTGGTCATAGATGGCCCTTTATTGTAGCAGACAAAGGCATAACAAGATCCAATGGCTTAAAGTTTAAGATGGTTAAATTGAGGGTGGAAATAAGCACAGATTATAAACAGGGAGGGTATCAATCATTTATCAATTTACCAGGAGCTGTGGTCGATTTGCCATCACTTGCAAGGCTATGTCTGCACTTACAAAGTGAAGTCAACTTAACAAGGTCGACTTTAAGTCAACTTAACAAATTGGCTACACTTTAAGTCGACTTTGTTAAATTGACTTAACAGCAGAGATAGTCGTTATATTGGCTTTAAGTTGATTTAATAAAGTCGACGTAGCGTTAATCCCCATCTACACTGGCCTTAAGTCGACTTAAGGAGTTAATTTAAGGCTTAAGTCGACCTAAAAGTAGGTGTTATTAAGTCAACTTAAGGAAATGCTTAAGTCAAGTTAAGAAAAGCCCAATGTGGACCCGGCTTTGTGTAGGTCGACTTAAGTATCCTTAAGTCGACTTAAGGACGCTTAAGTCAACCTAACTTGCCAGTGTAGAGTCTCTTGATCAAGACTGGATGTCTTTCTAAAAATATGCTAACCACAAGATATGGGCTTTTAATGGGAATTATTAGATGAAATTCTATGGCCAGTGTTATACAAAGGTGAGACTAGATGAGCATAATGTTACCTTTTGGCCTAAAAATCTAAGAATCTACAAAACTAAAGATCTGCTAAAGTTGTACTGGCACTCCACATGTTTGTGCATATACACTAAGTGGAAATTTCCGTTTAATAGAAAAATCTCTTGGTACTCCATTGGATTTGCATATACATATAGTAGGAAGTTGAATGGAATTTTTACTTTTAATAGGTGGCATATGATCTGTGAAGATCTGTATCTAGTGAGATATATGCCACCTAAAGATATGTTCGCAGCTGGTAGAATTCAGGTTGCAAGGGTAACTCAGACTTTGCCGTTTGCTGATTTCTGAGGGCTTTGCATTCTAACTTCAGAGTTCTTTTATGTAGAGTTCTTAAAACACAGGCTATTAACTTATTTGGAAAAACAAATCTGTTTCCATTATACAGAGTCACTTTCTTCACACTGTCAGACAAGTTGTGTTTATCTTTTTAAAAAAGTAAATTATTTTGTCTGGTGGTAGAGGGAATATTTGTTTATATTTATAGGTTTTCGAAGTCAATAGTTTTGAATGAGTTATTTATACATCAGCTGAATTTTAAAATCTGTAAGTCTCCATTATTTCTTTACCATAAAACAACATTTAGATTTTAAGGAAAATATACATTTTATACAGCAGCTGAATTTTAAAATCTGTAAGTCTCCATTATTTCTTTACCCTAAAACAACATTTAGATTTTAAGGAACATATACATTTTAATAATGTCTTCCTGCAAACACTATCAGAATAATCTCCTCTGTACAATAATAATGGCTATGTCTACACTTGCACTTTTAAGTCGACTTTAACTAAGTCGACGTAACTAAGTCGACTTAGTTAAGCAGACTTAGTTAAGTCGACTTAGTGTGTCTACACTTAAAATTGAAGTCGACTGAAAGGGGAACTTACAAAGTCGACCTAGAGCGTCCACACTGGATGCTCTAGGTCGACTTTGTGGGACTAGGGGGACCTTGGGCAGGTCCACGGTGGCGGGGGGGGGCACCCCCTGTGTACAATGGGGCAAAGGGGGACAGGGACCCTGTGGTCCCAGGGAGTAAACTGATGAGCCATTAAGGACACAATGGTTGTATTCTTTATGTCCTTAATGGCTCATCAGGATACTCCCTGGGACCATAACACCTGGCAGATTCCTTAACATTAAGGAGACAATGGTTGTTCACACCCTCCCATCTAAGACCTTTGTCCAGAATGACACAAGTTAAAGTATGGATATAACATCAAATTCTTAACGTCTAATCAAAATAGAATTCCTAGACATAAACTATATAATCATTCCCAGCAAATTACTATCTTTCTATTAATACCAAACATGACATAGTTCCTATGGATTATAGCATTTATGAGATATCCATAGAAAATAATATCATAAATGCTTCCCTAAATCCAGACAGTGTCACACCGTGCCCACATGCCCTGCCTTTTGGGGGGCATGCCAGGCTCCCCCTGTGCCCCCCCCCCCGGCAGGGAGGGCATTGGTGTAGTCCTGGGGTAGCCCTAAGTTGACCTAGGGCTATCCCAGGGCTACACTGGCTTAATTCAACTTTAAAAAGTTGAATTAAGCCTTAGGTCGAGTAGAAAAGTGGTTTAATAAAGTCAACTTAATTTTCATTAAGTCGACTTTATTTTGCTTAAGTCGACTTAAGCAAAGTGTACTGTAGACGCAGAGCACATTAAGTCGACTTAAGCCAATCTTAAGTCGACTTAATTTACCAGTGTAGACGCAGCCAATGTCTCTACAGTTCTCCTAGAATCAACAGTAACTGAAAAACATCCTTAAGTACATTTTTGGTGAGCAATTATTTATGGTAAATTATTTATTTACATTTTTGGTGAGCAATTATGCATTTCTACATAATAAATATAAGATGCGTATTTTCTACATTTTATTGGACTAATCAATTAAGAAAGACTAAAACAAACATCAAAATAGCTGTACATCCACTGAGTCACAACACAGGGGCCCTTAAAGCATAAAAGTGCCTCATTTATTAACCATTTTCTCAATATTTTCTTGTGCTATTTAACTTTGTAAAAAATCTGAATAGTTCAAATTAAACACTCAATTGATCAAGTGTGCTTAGATTTTTTTTTTCTAACTGCTAGACTACTTATCTTATCTGAAGCTTGAGCTCAGCTCTTCCCTCCTCATACATCATCACCAGGTCTGCTAATCAAATTCTGCCCTCAGCAACACATTATTATGGTGAATGGCATTCATGGGTGTAACTAGCTGGAATTTAGTTCACTATTCTCTGAATCTCGAAGTTTCACAGAAAGGAATAAACATCAGGAATTTATCTCTGAGCTGCGTTTGCTCTGTGAAAAAAATCAAAAGAATTTATTTTATCAGCAACCAGCATTTTTTTAAATTCAGAGTGGAATCCCACTTTAATTTCACAGGGGTTTTGTAAAAAACACGAGCAACCTACAACAGCAGCAACATCTTATATCTTATATCTCATCTTATATCTTACACTTTATTCAGTGAGGAAAAGATGCAAATATTATCTTCTGTAAAACCAGTGAGATGTTTTACCAGCAGGCAGCAGCCCACAGGGGCTGTGAACAGAGGAGTTGGAGTGAGCCTTTAGGGTTTGAGTGAGCCTTTAGGATTGTGGAGGAGTCCTGGGGGAGGTATAGTGCTTGTTATTTGTATTTTTGTATGTGGGTTTTTTTTTCTTTTCTTTTCTCTTGTTCAGTTTGTAGGGGCTGATTGGTGGAGAGAGATCAGCTGACCCCACCTAGGGGTGGGGCTTCCCTGCTGAGGGAGCTATAAAGGCAGCCACTCCAGCAGGCAGCGGCACACAGCTGCAGCGGCACACAGGGCCAGTCCACAGGGCTGTGAACAGGGGAGTTTAAGTGGGAGTTGTGTGGGGGATGGGGTGTTTCTTGTATTGCTTCTCTTGCGGTGTTGGGGTTTATTTTGTTCTGACTCAGATTAAGCCAAGAGCTATGGCAGATAGAGGCAACCGTAGTGGACGTTCAAGCCGGGGAAGCAACAGCAAGAATGGCAGGATGTGGAAGCTGTGGAATGTACTTGATCTTGGAGGGATCGCCTCCAAGGACCTATGTGTGCATGAATTGTCGCCTCATTGGGTTGATGGAGGAGAAAACTTGCGGGTTAGAGATGCAGGTGGAAATTCTCATTGGGTAGGAGAGATGTCCTGGAAGCAAAATTTAGGCTACTAGGAAAGA